>CM048043.1:3084266-3194266 GCA_026259375.1 Verasper variegatus
TAGATACTTTATTACATTGTTGACATACAATGACTCTCATGAAATCAGCAGCAGTAAATAAATCAACATACACAGACAGGATAAAGGATAAAGGATCTTGGACAGATGCTACAGATGTTAAGTATATAATTTAAACTACAAAGTGACTCATCATTTATAAATAGGCAGAACAATAATAAAGTAGAAAGTAGAATATTGATTAAAAAACATCATGTTCCATTGACAGCTGCTGTTTAAAACACGCAACACACAGACTCATACAATTAGGGATATTAATGACCCAGAGTTTTTTAAGCTGTAAACTAAATTATATGATTATTCTTTGATTAAATGCTTTAATGTCACATTTATTAAGGAATGAATGAAAGACATCTACATTTATAGTTATTGCTCCATACTTTAGTGTGACAAGGCAAAACCAGAATAACATCCAGTCTCCATCCAGCACATTGTGTCTGTTGTTCATCTTTGTCTCTTATCTTCCTAAATCTTCCATCTTTGTACCAAACGGAAATGTAATTAAAAAGCATCTTTCACTTTTGATCCATCATCCCCCACATTCGTCTGTTTCTGCAGTTTGCTCTTCAACAGAAGCAGAAACATGTGTCCTGTGTTCTCCACAGACTCGTTGGTGCGGTGGAGAGCCGAGGGGTTGGTGGCAGTGTGGCTCCGAGTTCCCGTCTCGCTGAGCCGGTGTGCGGCCGCCGCCTCTACTCACGGCTTCACCTTCCACCACGCCCGGCACGACCACGCCGTCTTGGCCCTGTGGCTCGGAGAGGGCCAGAGCCGACTGCCGGGGTTTGCAACTCACCAAATTGGAGTGGCAGGTAGAGATTCTACACCTGGAAGTTCATCCTCTGTGACAAGAGGAAATTAAACTGCTCACAAAACACTTTTGTGTGTAGGAGGTTGTTTGTCTGCTCGGTTGTTTTGCATTTTCAAACTTTGACCCATTTCACTTGCGTAAGTGGAAATTCTCTCACACTGGGGAGAGCAGCAGCTGAAGGAGGAGCTGCCGTCCGCGTGTGCAGAGTGTGTGACTGTCCAGCAGGGGGCCGCTTATACCTTTTATTAAAGAGTGGAAGCACTTGAATCATGTCAGAACATGTCCAGAGCATCTTTCATTGAGGGGGGGGGGGGGGACCCAACGACCTCAGTGTCGGAAACAGATGAAACTAATGATTGGAATCTCAAGTATGCAGCAGCTCGTTCCTTCCTCCTTTTTGTCAGACAATCTGCTGGAGATCTTAGATTCACTTTTAAAAAGTCACCACTGTATAACTTTGGTTTAATGAAACATTTTGGGGTTCGACGACTTCTTATTGTGAGAAACTGAGCTGAATGAGGTGCTCACTAAACCTCAGTGTCGAGATAACACACATACGCTGCTGGACGTAAATGTATAATTTACTTATTTAATATGAGCTCATAAGGATTAGTAGTAGTAGTAGTAATAGTACTAGTAGCTGGTAGGATTAATAATAGATATTCCAATATCGATACCAGCATCAGAAATGCCTCTGATTCTGCCTAAAACGCTGTGACTGGCATCAGCAAGTACGTGAATCTATGTACTGATCTGATACCATGTCTTTAAATTATATTAGATTCACCCAGATAGAAATGATCTTTTCCCAGAAATCACAGACTATAGCGTTGGTAGTATACAGCTGTTAAAATATAAGTAATTGTTTTTAATGGACTGGTATTGGATTGGCATCGGAATCAGGAAGGGTCTCGTAACGTCTCCATTTATTAAAGCAATTAATTCATACTTGGTACTGTCAATTTAATCTGAAATAAATGTACCACAGGTTGAGTAAACTGCTCTTCACTGAGTAAAAACAGGAAATAAATGAAAGCTAATATATATTTAGGCTGATAATGAACATTTCCACAGTTCCTCTGATGATTCGTCCTTATTGTCTCATAATTCCTACCACCCCCTGTTTTCCCCTCAAATGCTCCTGTTGAGCGTTTTGTTTCCTGGACTGAAGGCTTCTTAATGATAGCCTCTCTTAGCAGCGAGCAGACCTCCTCCTGTGAAGTGCCAAATGGCTCAGGGAGCGGGGATGACTTCAATTTCCACTTGGAAGTCCAAGTCAGGCCTTCAGGACGACCCATCCCTCTTTACACATCTGTGACATTCATTTAAGGAGGCCCGTCTCGGCCGGTCAGACAGAGCAACCGGAAAAGAGAGTGGCCCCTCTGAGCTGTCGACACCAGCACATAGCTGCCTCTCTTAGTCACTAGCAGCCCGAAAAATAAAAGCCCACTCAGTCCGGAGACAAAAATGTTAAATGGTGAAGTCAACGTCATTCAGCTGAGTCACCCCAACTCTGTTTAGACTCAAAGTCAAGGATTCTGTCTTAACACGAAACTTCCTCATTGTGTCCTCCAACATTTATTTTCTTGTTGACACTGTGGATGCTTGTAAGAGTTTTTACTGTAACTGTAGTTCTGACGTTAAATCAGCTACAATCAACATCTTTATATTGAACTAGAACGTCACTCGGTAGAACTCATACGTCCGTCGAGCCCCAACAATCAATTCAATCAAGAAGCACCAAATCACGCACACTCACAGATATCACTACTTATAATGTGGCTGATCTTTCTCCAGTATTCTCTGGGAAATGAGTGGAAACGTCACAAATCAACAAAAATTCCTGGACTTGCCCTTTCGTTTTTTGGAACCATGTTTTTGTTGACCTTGACCTTGACCTTTCACCGATCAGCTCCAAAAGTTAGTCATCTGCAGATAAACCTCCAAGTAATGTACCCACCAAGTTTGATGAAAATCCGTTCATGTGTGGTTAAGTTATTTTGTACATACACACACACTCAATTCCTTGAGCGTGACTATAGAACGTAACATTTATTGGATGATTATAAACTACAGATTAATACTTTACATTAATACATTAATACATTGTCAGACATCAGGAGCCGGGGAATCAAACCACTGACCTCCTGGTTAGTAGGCGGCCCTCTCTACCACCTTAGCCATATCTGACCCGTTTGTCATTATGCACTTTAAGGTGATAATTGTTTTCTGTTTTCCAAGTGGCCAGCAAATGAGTCCTTGGCTCAAATGCATTAGTTACCGTTCGTAGATTTAACCAAGTGAAACACTTTCAATGGTTTTGTGGCGATTGTCCAAGAGCGAGCGCCGATGTCCCCGTTTGTCCAAATCCTGGTCCATCCAGCGGCCGCTCCCTTCACAAGAGCAGAAACAGGTTAATTTGAAACAAACTTGACATCTTACGAGTCCCCGCAGGCCCCTGGAGCTGTAATGTGCTCATGGCTCTTTGGATAAACGTCAAGCTGCACTTTATTACGCTTTTATTTTTGGTGTTTTTGGCCGTCACTCTTGTGTACGGCCACCGAACTGGCTGAGAAGTGGGATCAAATTAAATTCCACTTCTTTAAATTGTGAACCAGAAGCTCAGTAATGTCCTTCGTCAGGGTTTATGTGCAGACGTGATTGATCTTCATCATCAGAGAAGAAAACGCATAACGCAGCGAGTAGATGCTGCCCAAGGTCTGACGGAGACTTTTTCCTCGACGCTGTGGAAGTTTAACGTTGTGTCCAAACTAATAATCAACTCTGAGCTGCTCTGCCAGTAGCTCTCCCATTAAAATGTTGTTATAGTAACCTCAGTGCAGAATGTGGATCAGATTACATAAGAACTTACATAATATTTAAAGTGACCATGTGATTTATTTCTCTCTAGGTGCAGTAGTGGACGAGTCGAATGGAAAAGTTCTTGTCGTCCAAGACAGAAATAAGGTAAATGTGTTACTGTATTGTTACTAAATACAAGACTTTTATATTTTACTTCAATTTACACATTGGGTTGAGTCGTCAAGACAGAATTTAAAGACACAACAAATGTAAAAAATTGAGATTTAGGTAATTCAAGTTTAGTAATTTGTAATTTTACGAGAACAAATTAGTAATTGAGAATAAAGTCGTAACATCTAATCCCAGCTGAGACACTGGGAAGAGGCAGGTTCACCCTGGACAGGTCACCAGTCTATCCAGCTGATACACAGAGAAAAACAAACCAGTCTCCAGTTACCATAAGCTGCATGTGTTTACACTGTGGAAGCTGGAGAAACCCCACACAGGCTGAGCTGTTCACACAGAGAAGCCTCCTGGCTGTGCGGCACCAGAGAGCTAACAACTGCACACTATGCCGACCCTGTTACAAACTGCTCAGTAGACAGTGGGACAACATTTGTATTGCCATGCACAACAGAAGGAAAAGTCTATTGGCATTTAGACTCTCTGGTGACGAGGCAAAGAATCTGAGCCCAGGGGTGAGACACTGGTGGTGGTTGTGAAGAGAAGGAGGGATACTGCAGATCTGAATGGATCAGGAGGCAGGAGGAAGGAGGAAGGAGGCAGGACGTCGCGTATGAAGCCTTCGACATCATCGTCTGGCTGCTCTCTTTCCTCCTGAGGTTTTATTTTCTTGCTGCCTGCCAGAGTTTTTCCTGGGTGACCGGCAGGAGAAGTTCAGGTCTGAAAGCTCTAAGCACTGATTAGTGATTTACAGTTAAACTGGCAGAACATCCCCCCCCCCCCAAAAAGGAAAATCATCATATTTGTGCTGTTTAAAACGATGTTTGGCTGTTAGTCCACCATCTCTTGACCCTGACATCACTGATCCTTCCCTCCTCAGTGAACAAACAAGCCGTGACTACACAGCCCACGATTAGTTGTGTTTATTCAGCGTGTTGTGTGTCGCGTGTGTTGATCCCCTCAGACCCTCAGCAGCTCACACTGAACACAGCCCCGCAGGACATTAACCGACCTCAAGCAAACACAGTGTTTACACGAGCTGAATGTGCTCAAACGACTCAGTGAGCGTCCGTGTGTGTGTCCGCTCTCACAGGGCGCCGCTGAAGCTCAACATGTTATTTAGTTCACTCTCTACAGCCCTTCCATTTATAACCTTTCCTCTCAGATTTGTTTGTGTTCTCCGTCGGCCAAAATAAGATTAGCACCAGGATCTGAAAGGTCAGTGATGCAGCAATTTAGCAATCATGTCATTAGACAAACCAGCGAACAGGACTTGATATGAACGTGTACAGATGCTCTGATACAGAAACATGTGCATTTAAAATAACAACTTATAAACTGTAATGTACCAAAATCTGGTGCCAAACCCTCATTGCAACACTCCTGCCAAAAAAAGTTGAATCAGCCACAAACAACAACACTGGGAAAGTTTAAACTGCCCCTTGGTGAATCTCTTTGATATTGTTAACATCTGACTTAACAACTGTGAAGATGTAATTGTGACATTCGATAGATTAAACAAAGCTTAAGCATCATAGATAATGAAAATAATGTTTAGTTGCACAAGAGCCTGTTTAACGCATGAAACGTACGTGTCATCGCTTCGCTGTCAAAGAACAATAAACTCCACAGGGACGAAGTAATCACTGCTTCAAAACGTCTGGCAGACGAGATGAAGAGCTCATACCTCCACCGAGGAAGTCACCTTAAGTTCAGTCATGACGCCAAACTACTACACGCACGCTGCTTTCAGACATTAACTCTGGAAAACATCTGGAAAACATCTGGAAAATTGGGTCTGGCCTTTCACATATCAGGAACCCTGGGAGATAGTCTTGGTCAGACTGGGTAGAGCAGCAGGAGGCAGGACATGGCGACTGTGGAGATCATGTGTGTTTGCTTATTGCTCAGCGACATCGCGTCGGTTCTTATCACCAAAGGTTCTAGAATCTCGTCGTCTTTTCCAAGTCGATATCATCATCTCTTTTTCCTCCTGAGATATTCTTGTTCTTTTTGTCTTTTCAGATTTGTGCCCACTCACCTGCTGTGAGTTTTACATTTTTCGGACATTTTACTCGAGGGTCAGCAGGAAAAACTCCAGAGAACGTCCTTAGCAGCTGACGCCAACATTTGCGTTGTCACATACAGCCCCTCTGGAAAATGTCAGAGAGAAGTTCAGCGCATGTCTGAAAGCAGCAACAGATTTCAGCTCCCGTCATCCAGATCCACCAATTAGTCCCTGGGGAACTTGTGTAAATGTCAAAAAATGCACTGACGAAGCAAGTGGAGAAACCAATTCTGGATCCGTCCCCTTTGTCTGCATCCATGCCGAAATTGAATTACTTCTTCCTTAGGCCCGTTTCCCAGCCTCCCACCAAGTTTCATGGAAATCTATCAAGTAGTTTTTGTGCAATCTTGCTCACAAACACACAGATGGACGGGGTGATAACATAACCTCTGTGGTGGGGGTGATACCAAATGAGCCAATCTGCAGATACTGTCCTGTTCACAGGAATCTGCAGAGTTTAATGTATCTTGATGTATTCTGTTCAGAAGCAGAGGGAAACAGTTAGTGGCCTGGAAGTGCAGGGAGGGTTTTATCTCTTCCTCCTCCTCCTCCTCCTTCTCCTCCTCCTCCTCCTCATCGAGCTGTTTACTGGAAACAGGCTTTATAATAGTCTGGCCCTTGGCAGCAGACCCACTCTGGCAGACCAAACCAGTTCAGAGCTCGTAAAGAGTGACCAACTTCCTGAGGAGAAACCAGGACATGATCATTATCACTCGCACATGACAGAAGTATCAAAAGTGGCAGATCCCCATTGGGCTCATTTCAGTCATCGGTGTGGGGGGGGGGGGGGTTCGATCCACTCGTCATCCGGTGACATTTGCACCTCGCTCCCCTGCGGATTTTGGTGTGAAAAGTTCACGAGTCGAGCTCCAGTGGCGACGCAGCGTTTTATTCTGAAAGATCACTCGGACTCGACCGGTTAAAGTTACAGGAAACCTCCTTTATTTCATCCCTTTTAGAAACAGCTCCAAAAATATAGCATTCTGTCGACGATACAAGACGAGCACAAGCACAGCATAACACAATTCTTTAGGTAACTACAAAAATAGATATACACACAAAAACTAACATCATAATTTAACCAGCAGCAAAATGTTATTTTTCAAGGTTAAGTGGTGAAACAGTTTTTTGAAGACACACACACACACACACATTAAAAACTCCAGAGTGAGGCACTAAATATAAAACATAAAAAGAAAAGATTCTCAGATCAGAGCGTTAAATATCTCTGTGTGTATAATTATAATTTCATATGTATAAGACAATCTCTCTTTAAGATCATATATGATCCTCTACTGGATACTGCCATTTTCTTTAAGAGTAAAAAAAAAACTACAGCTTTACCTTTAAAATATTTCCTCTAACAAGTGACTTTAAAATGTGATATTACACCATAGACTGTAAATAAAGATGGACGATATGACATCTCCCCGAAAGTGAAGCCAAATCATTTATATTTGCCCTCTAGTGGCCGGCTGCAGTATAGGTAAAAAAAGAAAAACTGTCTCCTCCGTGTTGGTGGATGGGACATGGGCCAAACTAAGAGATCAGTACACGTCAAATATCCATCCACTGTTTTCTGCTTACTGGGGCTGAGGTCGTGGAGGTACTGGGGCCAAGTAGGATGTTCCAGACTGTCCCTCACCCTAGCCACGCTTTCCAGGAGGCATCTGGATGTCTGACCTCCCCCCCTCGGCCACCTGACGGAGAAACCTTATTTGGGCCATTTGTTTTTGCGTCAGATCATTTTCTTCTGTCATTCTGGGAAGTTCTAATGAGGTTGTCAGGCCTCCCCCTCTTGCCACATTCTTCTGTTCAAGCCCAACAGATGAACTTTGATTCTGAACCTGATCCCAGCCTGTTACTGACGCACATTCTTTTTGATTGTCCCCCCCCCCCCCCCACACACACATTACAAATATGCAGTAGAGCAGCATAAGAGCAGCCAACATGAACAACCCAATTATCATTTCAAAACTTTCTACGAGCCTGGCCCGGCCCCTCGGGACCCACCGGGCTTTGGTCAGGTGTCCACACTTTCGAGTGGAGACGCGTGATCCATCTCCATACACAGTCCGTGCTCCGCACCAACAGAAACATGTACAGCAGTGAAATCTGTCTCACTTGATGTTGAACTTTGCTCCTGAATTTCAGACGATGAACGCGTGGAAGTTTCCCGGTGGTTTGTCGGATCCAGGAGAAAATATCGGTGAGTGTCGCACTCAACATAACTGATAAAAAGAACTATTACAGTACATCTAGCTAAACCCTTTACATTTAGATTTTAAGATGATGCATATACATTCATTTGAATGTAATAAAATAAGGCACTTTATATATATATATATATATTTATATGCAGAGTCTCTCCCCATTCCCTTCAACATTTTAAAAGCAGCTTTAATATTTTATACATGATCCAACACAAACAAGCAGCATCAAATCTTTTTGTTTTTATTATTTCCTTTCCTCTGAATCACTTTTCATGGTGATTTGATATATATGTGTACTTTAATCTTTCCCAGGTGCCACTGCCGTACGTGAAGTATTCGAGGAAACCGGCGTTCGCTCCGAGTTCAGATCTCTGCTCAGCCTTCGGCAGCAGCACAACCACCCCGGCGCCTTCGGCATGTCGGACATGTACATCATCTGCCGACTCAGCCCGCTGACGTACGACATCAACTTCTGCACTCAGGAGTGTCTGCGCTGCGAATGGCTGGACCTCACCCAGCTGGCCAAGACCAGTGAAACCACGCCCATAACGGCTCGCGTGGCCCGGCTCCTGCTGCACGGGCTCGAGCGCGGCTTCGACAGCATCGACCTCGGCGTGGAGGAGCTCCCGGCCGTCTACTCAGGGATGTTCTACCAGCTGTACCACAGGCCGATTCCTCAGACACTAAAATCCTAGCGTGCCATCATCAAACTGGGTCATCGAGGATCACGATAAGCTATGTTGACACACGGTTTGTCAGTATTAATCATATTTAAAGTGTATTTATGAATGGAGTGTTTTGACTGTTGAAGAAATACGGTGCAATAGACTGAACTACAGCACTTTGTGCGTTTTTAAAGGATCCGTTTCCATGACTGCAGAGTCTCATATGGTTCATCTCACACTTGAAGGACCTACACAACTGTTGTGTGGCTGTGATTCTACAGTTACCTCTTGTTTATACATTATTCTCCTGTGCAATGAACCTTCAGGGCTTTTTACACAATTCTCTAATTATACAAGGACAAATCAGGGAATGTTGTTTTAACAGAACATTAAGACAAATCCACTAAGCGAGTGGAGATACTGAACATTGTAGAAAAGAACTTTGCAAGTACCTAATGGGTTTTGATTTGTGGTGTTTGCTGTGTTTAGGTTTGTCAATACAATAAAATGTTAGAAAATTCAGCTGCTGTATTTTCAGTCCTTTCTCCTCAAGTCAGTTTTTAATCCTGATCATGTGGGAGACCTGTGTCCTGCTTTCAAACTCAAGACTCACACGCTCACTAACTGAAGGCCAAGACGCAGACTGGTTATCTGACAGGGAGGAATCTGCATGGATAAAATGAACAAATAGTGCTGTGCTGCCATTCTCTGCTGAGGTGCACTTGAGCAAGGCACCTGGCTGCAGTTGCACTCGTGAAGCCGTTGATTGGTTGCACGTTAAAAGTCTGGACGTGTGCCACAGTTTTAAAGAAACGCTGAAGAAGAGCAGACGAGATAAAAAATAAAACATAAATAACTGTTAGGACGTAACAGTTGGAAAAGATCACAGCTGTTTGGGGGGGGGGTCACATCTTCGTCTTCTTTCTCTCGATCGGGTCCCGGTTCAGCACTTGGTGGACATCGGGAGGAAGAGAATGGCCTTCTGACCCGGTCCAGTTTTGTTTCCAGACTTGTACTGGCCCGTTCGCTTCAGCGCCACATACATGTTGGGGTACTTCCTGGAGCGGTAGGTGTTGTAGTTGTTGCTCTCAAGCCGCTCCAGGAAATGGCATTCGTCCGTCGCTCGTCTCTGTGGAGAACGACAGAGATGAGGAAAGTTTAACTTGATGTTCAGGCTGAATAAAGGAGACATGGTGCTTTTTCCAAGTGTGTTATATCTAGTGTGTTATATGTGCTGGGAGACACCGCCATCCCAATACACGTGAACTGCTCTGTGAACTGGGGAACGACAGAACCGCTGCTAAACTGAGATTTTATTTGAATGTTTCAGAGTTTGGTTTCCAAAATATGAATGATTCTGGGACATGCGGTTTCTCCGGTGGCTTTTCATTAAATAGGTCATTTTGTCTGGGTGATATTTTATTAGATTTGTTTAATATAGTGTATGAGGAGAAAACTTGTAATGCTTTCATTTTTATGACATTAAATCACCACATAAAACACCCTCAAACTAAATGGCACCTTTATTTTGAAGGAGACTGCTGGTTTATTTCTCAGTATTTTTACACGACTACAATAAAACATGTTTTTAAAAGGAGAACATGTCTGACCGGGGACATTATTACAACTCTGGTCGTTTATTTTTAATCTTCGTTCAGCTTCATTCAATCACGATCGGATATTAAACTCTATATACATTGAAGGGGTTTCAAAATGAAGATCACATTAATCATTATGTCTTTTTGACAAAAGCTCTGAACATCCTCCTTTTGTAGAAAACATTAAATTACACAACGTCTGGGCCACATCTCAGTGTCTCTGGGCGTTAGCGGCCAAACACCCTGTGCAACAAGAGGCTTTTGTTTTTCTTTGACCGTGACTGCCCAGCTATTAAACTCTGGATTAGTCAGATGACATTTTCTAATGATGTGCCATAACCACTCAGGACCACTTTGTTAAAGACATTACAGGAGCTGCAGAGGAACCACACGTCAGAACTGAAAATATGCAGCAGGAATAAAAACAGCAGCGGTGGAGCTTTTGGTTTCTCTTTTGATGGAAAACCATTGAACCTTTGTTCACTGAAACAAATACAAACCTCAACATGTTGCCAGGACACAGATATTAATATTTTAACTCTTCCCACTGTGGCACAAGACCAGCGGGGGTGCTGAGCTGGTGTCGACAGTTTCTCGTGAACACTCAGGAAGATCCTTTCAGTAACTTTAATTAGTTAAGTATGCTTTGTAAAAAAGTACTTTAACGGTGTACATCTAATGTATGTGGTGACAGTGTGTCTCAGCTCTGAATCTGTCTCCTTCCCCTTGTCAATGCTTTTAAAACCCTCTGCACACGTCCTGCTGTACGACAGGAAGAAATATACCAGTAAAACTCAACATGGAAATTTGAATCTATCAAAACTCTTTGTACAAACGACTGGTTCAATAGTTTGACAGAGCTGCTTAAATATCTTTGAGATTCTGTTCTGGTCCATCAGATGTTGTCCTGCACAGCTCTCTGCATCCCCAACATGTGTGGGTTGTATGGCCATGTGGTACAAAATCAAGGTTTAAGGTTAAATTATGTGATATATTTCAATGCCTCAAGGATGGAGGGAAAGAGAAATTATAAAACTGATTCAGGGAGAGACGCCTTAGATCCTAAATATTCTCTTTCTGAATCTAATATATCTTCTACATTTTCCCTTTGTGCCATCCAAGTTGGGACAAACGTTTCTTCACGATGACAAATGAGCATCGACCTCATTCTTTCCCTCTGCGGGAGAATTTCTTGCCAGGTGGCTGGTAAATATTTGATTTGAGATTAAACTTTAACTTTAACAGAACAGAGGGTTTTAACAATGGGAAACACGATAATCCGGTTGTCTCACTCACCGCTCCGAACAGTCGTCCGTCTCGGTTCATCGCCAGATAGCGGTTAGCACAGACCCCTTTGATGACTACTTCCCCCACCGAGGTCGCCTGGAGCTTCAGTTTTACTGAGGAAAGAAAATACTAAAGTTTACTGAAATGAGACAAAAAAACGTTAGAAGTTTAGAGATTTATAGAATAAGGGCATTTTCCCATCTGAAATCTGACCCAAGCTTCATGTCATATTTTTATTGTTTCCATTTGATCTGGGTGGTTTTGTTTCACATTGTGATTTAGGGACTAAAGAATTCACACATCCTGTCGCCGTCACCTACGTGGGCTGCGTCTACTTATATACTTGACACCGATTGGTTTGTAAACGAGCGTCTCACAAATCGGTTTGTTTCCAATTGGGCTGTTATTGTATTTTCTAAATTTGTTCAGTTATGTGCTTGGAAAGAAAATCGAGAACCTGGACGAAACCAGTTCACTTTGTTAATTTAAATCTAAAATCGTTATTTTACTACCAACAACGTGAGCGTCATTGTCGTTTAAACATAATACAAACAAACCAATCAAACGGACAGGGGTGAAATCTCTATATTTATTCCTTTCATTATTTACTTTTGTAGGGGCAGCATTCTTTGCTTGAAGCAAAAACCACCAACGAGGAGGCCGACGTAAATTTGGAAATCTGTCCAGAATTAATCCACATTAAGACTTTGGATAAACACGCATCTGTCAGCAGTTAAAGCCGCTGTGTGGATGATTCGTATCACTGATCAAAGAAGCGCTTTCCCCCCGAAGAAAAGAAATGTATGACTAGTGTTTCGTGCGGTGAGATGAGAAAACAGGAAGAACTTTTATTTCTTCCCGTCTCTGTGCAGTTCGATCGTTTCTCTACATGTTGCTGGTGTGAGGCCAACGATGTGTGGAAATGTCGATGAGGAATATCGTCCTCAGGCAAAGAAATAAACTAAATATGATTGAGTAGCGTTTAATCTACATAAACACAGAATGCCACGTGGGGACGCCTGGATTTATTATCAACTCTCACTGGCTCTCACAGGTTTGTTGACGCTTTAAGAATCATCGGTGAAGATCAGGTCACGTCAACTTTAAATGTATAATATGTAACTTCCGCCACTAGAGGTCTCACAATCAAAACAAAACATGATGCTTTAAGGGGGGGGGTGCATCAGTTTCGGAATGCGCAGCAAACAGCAACGAATAATCGTGATCCAAACAGCAGAAGGAAAGGAAAAGGGACGACTGAATAAAATTGTGAATTTCATTTTGGATAACGTAAGAACACAAATCAACCAAATTGTAGAACAGAGTTCTCGTCTCTTTGAAATGTCCATGAAGAATTGTTACCTATGAAGAAGCATTTGGGTGAAAAGCTTAATGATTAAAACTGATTCCTGTTTAATGACTCATTGCGACTCCTTCCTGAACCCACGACTCCACTTGCTTCATCTCTCAGGATGTCTGATTTAAAGTTACTAGATAACTCTAAAAATAGCTCCCGTGTCCGTGAAGTGGTTCCATATCAGGCATCTTTCTGTTGCGGCCGCACCTGCTTGAAATGTCACACACGGTATCTTTGGGGCAACGCACTGTGCGAACATGTGTTTTCCAAGGAAACAACACAACTTCCATGTTCCCGCTCCTCCCCTCCCACTTACTGATGCAACACAGGAGACACACTTAAAAGTAAATCGGTGATACGGAGGGGTCACGGTCGTCCGGGGCCCAAACAAACACACGAATGATTCCACTGACTTGTGGCAAACTTGTAGAAAAACATTAAAAGAAGCTAAGAAATTGTCCCTTTTAAAAATATATATAGATTGACTGTGGGTACAGATAAGAGGGAGGGGTTTATTTGTATTAGTTCATTGACTGTGACCTGGAAATAACTCTGTTGTGCTGCCTCGTGTGACGCAAACCTCACAGTGTGACTCAGAACAGTGATCTACGTTTACTGAAAACATCACTGGCATATTCCATCAAAGTTCCCATCGATTATGCAAACTTCTCTTTGACTTATTATTCTTTCCAGACGCAGGCCTACGCTCATGTGGAGAATAAACCCAACTAAGCTGGAAAAATTCACATCTTTCCTCCACGATTGCTTCACGTTCACTTCCCTGTTGCTTATTAAAAAAGGAAAAGAGAACATAAAGGAGCATTGTGTTCGGTGCAAAGGAAGAAGGAGGGGGACTGGAACTACTTACTGTGGGGGTCGTTCTTCTCCCGGATTCCGTCCACTCCCCCGTCAGACCGTATCCTTAAGAAGAACCCCCCGTTTTTACAGTACAGCCTTTTGGGATCCTTGTAGCTCCCAGCAGGGAAGCCGCCGCTGCCGCCGTCATCAGGTGTGGAGGGAAGTGTAGTGATTTCTCCCGTGGCCATCTCCTCCTCTGCTTCCCGGCGACTGCTTCGTCTCCTTCTTGAGCAGTGCAGGAGCCCCACCGAGGCCTCCCACCTCCCACCGACCGCTGCCCGTACCCTCCTCCCCTCCTCCACAGAGTTTCACTCAAACTGATTCTTCTTAACCCCAGAGGTCAGTTTGCTTGAACACCCCCCACTCAGGGCAGCAAGTGCCCTTTGAGTCCTGGGAATGTGAAGCCGAGGGTCTCCTGGAAGAGCCTCCAAAGTCTAAAATGTCCAAATCTACTATTTGTAGCTGCTCGTCTGCTGTTTGTAGAAAAGGCAGCTGCTTTGCCAGTGTACTGGGAGCACACTGGTGGAGGGGATGCATGCGGCTTCCCCCTGTTTTCTACTCTTCTTGCAATGAAGTATTAAAAGCAGGGCAGCTGGCTTAGATCTGCGTGGAAGGCTTTCCCCTTTGGGCCTCAGTCCGCATGCGCCCAACACACACTCGCATGCTCACGCCCACTAGGAGCTCACGTATTTAACCCACCAACCCAAGAGGAGTCGAGGAAGGAGAGGAGGGCATGAAGGAGGGGGGGCGTAGAACTTGGTGTCACCCTTCAGTGAGCCAAGAGCAGCAGCAGCCATGTGAAGAGAACCAGTGTTTTCATTCATCCAGGGACGAAAAGAGAAAGCCAATGATTCACTCTGTGCTATTTATAGGGAAAGAATCCACAAAGTGTGGACTTCATGAATGAGTGATTTTCAATTTCAGAAGCAGCCGGGTGGAGGATCAGTGATGACAATCATTCCTGCAGGTTCTTCTTCTGTTCTTTGGGATTTCAGGACCAAGTGGCTTGTGCATTTGTCATAATAAGTCCTGCTCTGAACTCCCGGGCAAATGTCACCACATCTGAAAGTCGTGCTGTTCGGTTGATGAACAGTTCGGTGAAACGTTTGACATCCAACCAGCGACACTGGAGAGACTGAGGCTGAGACTGGAATGGTTTTGGAGGGGGGAGTCACCAACAGGATGGAGTTTGAGATGAATTTCCTCAAACTGTCTCAATAAACAAATCAGAGATGGGACATTTTCTCAGTCGTTTGCAGAGCTTGTTGCACTGAACTGAGGAAAAGTCCCGGACATTTTCCAGAGTTTCCTTTTCACATATGAAGAATGAAACAGGAGATGTTTGTCGGTGTTGGACGAGATTGTTCGATCTATTCTCGTAACAAAATGATCGAGTGACACTTCCTCTTTTTGTAGAGATCAATGTCTGAAGAGACAAAACAGCCAGTGTGTTATTCAAGGCCCTTTTTAATTAAGAGTTGTTCTGACATTGACTCGTCACATTCCACACAGGCATGAATGATATAATCACTTGTGTGGACCTGTTTGTCTTTATTGTCCCGTAAATGATCCAGTGGAGGCCTGATCACTCACTGCGATGAAGACTCTGAAGGAAATGACGAGTATTTGTTATTTTGTGAGGTTTGTGAGTCAGTCAATGACATGGATCTGATTCTTATGAGAAGCACGTGTAGTTCAATATGACAAATGTCATACCCTGGCTAAATGGTGGGTTTAACTAGAGGACTCTGAGTGGCAGCCATCATGAGTCAAGGAGTTATCGTATACTTTGCTTTTTCAAATGCATAACTAGCAAAATGCACGATGCCAGTGTCTGAGGAAGATTACAGACGATTTATGGTTTCTCAGTGGTTTCTTTCTCAAGACAAACTCCTGTGGCATTCTCTGCTGTGGCACCTGTTTCCACACTGCTGACGCTTCATGTATATACGTGACAGAAGAGCCCTGCAGCCATTCTGGGTAGTGACACGTTATTTTACAACAATAGTTTTGCAAATGACAGTAAAAATGTGGCTTTCATTTAGAACTATGATAAGAAACATATGTATATTTTGTTAAAGTAAATATCTCAATTTAAGGATCTCAAGTGTATGTAATGAATGATTTGCTTGTTTATCAGCAGGATTAAACAGAAGCTACTTCACCGATTTACGATATAGGATTTCTTTTTTCGATTTCCCAGGAAATAACTCGTGGATCTGAAAAAGAATCTGGCATATTCAGGGGACTGCTATCCATGAGTGTGTGTGATGTGGTGCAGTTTGACTGAATTTAAGTTGACTGTTGGGCCTTGATGGTGGTAAACGCACCACTGTTCTTTTTCCTCCTGGTTTATGAAACATATTTGCGAAGTCTAGGGTTTCTTCTGTTGTTTTGGGCGGACAGTAAAACATGGACTCTCAGATGCGTCACCATAACTTGGCCTTTCTAATTTCCTTCTTAATTTTGTGTTTGCTATGTTAAACTCCCACCTCCCTCTCATGGCATAAACACGGTTGAGTCTAGGCTGCTCTGGCTCTACCGTGACGCCATGGGGACGCTGTTATTTAACTCAAGACAGCAAGAAGCTCCGTCTCTGATCCGAGAGTAAACGGAAGATTTCACATCGCTGTCACCGACATCTCTGACATACAGCACACACACACACACACACACACACAACAGGAAAAGGAGTGAAGATAAGAGAGAGAACGTGGTTTGTGAGAATCATGATGGTTGTTTTTGTATTTTTTCCAGGTAATAGACAGTATCTTTGTTTTTTCTAAGTATTGGAAAATAAGCATTAATTCCATGAAACGACTGTTTGATCCCATGTGACCTTTGCGTGATCATGCAGGAGGGCAAATATTCAGAATTCAAACAACTTGAATAACTTCCCGACCCACAAAGACGTAACCAAAAACATCCACCCTCTGTCTGGAGGTGTTCCTTCCCAGTCAGTTATTCCCACTGGGGTCATTAAACCACCACGGTTGGCATGGAGGTAGAGTTGGTGTTCAGCAATGAGCCGTGCAAACCAAGCTGTGGACACATAACGAAACGTAGGCAAATATTGTTAAGGAAGTGTACCGAGACTAAAAGACAACCTGGCACGACTAATTTCCTCCCATGCTCCAGGAGTCGGAAATCTAATTGTGGTTTTGGACCTGTAGAATTTGTTTTCCCACACTGAAGTGAGCGTGAAGAGGTGTTTACGAGAACATGTAGTAGACTCAGGTGAGTCAGGGTTAGTTAAAAATAAAAATAAACTGAATTCTCCATGATAAATAAAGATTAGACAGATTAGATTCAAATATGATCTTCACGTAGGTTGTTATGACGCTGTACTCATTTGTCATGGCTTTCCAGTGTCGAGAGTTTCAAGGTTAAAGGGTCAGTCAGATAAATATGACTTAAAAACTTTAAAATAAATGTAAAAATATAATAGACTTCACTTTACATGCTAATTTGCTCCTTTCTTTATCTTGCATCGTAGTTTCATCCGGGAGCTGTGTTTGAAATGTGCTTGTATGAAAGAGTCAGATAGACGACAACGTCACCCCCATGTGGTAGAAAACAATACCTGAGTTAGAGTAACATTTTTATTTTATTATAGTCCTGAGAAAAAACCCAAATACCAAGATTTTTTCAAGTTTTACTGTGTACCAGTCATATGAAAAAAATAATTTTGCATTTATTGCAGGCTACATAAATAAAAAAATGATAAAGTTTGTGTCTTGTCGAACTACATGAAGATTACAACAGCATCAGATTTTCCTGTGGACCAATTGTTTGGTCCACACCTGTGATGAGCTCTGCATCCGTCTGTAGGACCAGAAAAAGCAGATCTAACGCTTTCCTCCACGCTTCCTGCTTCACGCTCAGATTATCATACACGTCCATTTCCGGTGCTTCGTTGGATTTCAACGCGCTGTCCTCATTTTCATCCTCTAACACAAGTTGAGATAACTTTGCAGCGATGTCCACGTGTCCGTTTCGTTCCTGCAGCTGTTGGCTCACCACAGTCCTGGCTCGGACTTTTGAAACCCTGCCAGTGTTAACCATTACTGTGGATATGTAATCAATTAAACCATCTGCCATGAGGTGCAACACTACACCCCTGTCAAGGTCGGCTCCTCTTCCTGCTTCGGATTCCTGCGTAGAGTAAGTGGTCACTGCTCGCTGTCGAAGGTGACGAATACAAAGCATTTCTGTGGCTCCAGCACCAGGGAGGACGGCTCTGTCTTTCAGCGCGTGGTGTAGACGATAAGCACAGGCCCAGAACTGATCCTCCAGGGCCTGCAGCTTGCCACGTATGCAGCTTGTGAGGATCACGGTGAACAAGCCGCTGTTCCCACCGGTGGAAATATTCACAGCTGTCGAGGACTTCCTCTCAGAGCCGCCGCCGCCGCCGAGGTCCCTCCATATCTCGACCTTCACCCCGGTGCCGACGCAGTGCTTCGTCAACTGAGTGGCATAGGTCACCGGAACACCTGCTGTGGCATCAGCGAACACCTTCAAAATGGAAGCCTTCACTTTTTCAACAACAAGCACACGACGTCTGCAACAGTGTTGAATCACTTTCTCACTCGCGAGCCCACTCACAAGTATCAGGTTCACTTCCAGATTCAGCAGAAGTGCCACAACCTTCACCATCCACACTTCCTCTTTGTCTGAACTCAACGCCAACTGCTCACTCACGTGCTGTACTCCTGCTGGTCTGCTGAAGCCAAGATGGCGGAAGGCGTGTGACAAGTCTCCATTGATGAGAGCGACCTTCAAGTGCTGTTCTTTCAAATGATGGGCCACTGAAGCCTGGTCATCAGACAGAAGGACAATGCAACCTGGTAGAACACACGCATGCTCCTCTGGTAAACCAGGTACGACACAAGTCACCACTTTGGTGACGTCAAATGTGGAGCAGCTGATATCCTGATTAGTTGTTGATTGCAGCTTGACGGCTTCCACGACTAAATTCATTGCTTGGACACAACCGTGACTCAATCCCTCAGCAATGTGTCCAACGTTAAAGAACTGGTGAGGCTGTGGTACCGTTGAGACATTTTTAGACTCAGGCTGACAGAAATGTCTGCTGAGCTTTATTTTCCTGTGTCCACTGGTGTTAAGAGTCTTTTGACCAACACTCGTTGTCCCTTGCAGTTGGTGCGATGCCCGTGAATCCTCCATGATGGGTTTCTTTGACATCTGAAGTCCTAAACCATGACTTGTTGTCGTGCAACTGTCTGATTTCACTGCACCGAGACCCTCAGTTGAGATGCTACATTTCCTGAGGACATCTACACATATATCGAACCCGTCCGACATCCCCGAGATGATGTGCGACACTGAGATTCCTCTCTGAACGAACTCCAGAGCGGCCCGGCCCCACGCCCCTGCCAGAAACAGCAGGCATCCTGACCCTGTGTTGTAGACCTTCTGCTGGGCTCGAACAGTCTCGTAAACCAGCTGACCCGCCGCGCTGGTCAGCTCCAGGTGCTCAAAGATGCGAAAACACGAGCACACAAGAGCCGACTCCCCGCTCGTGTCATCTAGGATGAATTTGTACCTTTTATTGGGGCCCAAAGAAGAATGTGCCACCGCTGCCAACGCTGTGAGCTCCTGCAGCCCAACAGGCCGCCGAGGGTTTATCACTGTGCTCCTCAGCATCACTGGAGGTGTCTGGATTGTGAAAGGAGGAGAAACGTTTACATTTGTCATCTTCGACAGAGTAAAAACCCCACAAATATTCTCTTTTCATTCAGTCAAGTTGAGTTTATCGGTATACAGTAAGAACACACCCCCTGCAGTAAAAATGTGCCTTTCTTCAAATGTTGATGAATTATTGAAGCTCTTGTGTTTTTCTCTTTTACACTCGCTGTCTTTATAAACACGTTTCCACACAACTGCATGACGGTGATTAAACTAAACTCCACCGCACAGAAGCATGAGATAAACAGCTGAGCAGACTTTAGCAAGTTAAGCTAACTTCAGGGAATACAGTTACTTCAGTGTCCCCCGCGATATAAACCTTATAACTATCCATAGAGAACAGAACATTACCTGTTTTAATAGAATAAAATGTCTGTTTCCGCTCCCAGCTGATCCGGCTCCAGACACTAAGCACTGCGCATGCGTGGAGTATCCCGGTTGCTGGGAGACAAGGACGCGATCTCTACCATTGGCTGACTCTGTTTTAAACCCGCCCATCCCGCTTTGCGATTGGCTAGTCAGCGGGCGTCACGGCGCTGCCGCGGATTCCATTGGCCACCTCCTGTGTCACGTGACAGACAGAGACTACGGCTCAAATCGTGGCAGTGGCAGCGGCAGCTCCGTAGAGGCCACTTCCGGTGGCAACTGCCTCCAAACAGCGTGGCATCAACGGCAGCTTCCTTTGCATATCAGTGGCAGCTTCTGTTGACACCGGAAGTGCCTCTACCAGCTGCCGCTTCCTCGCTCCCGTTGCCCTGACTGTTGGTTTGTTGACGTCCGAGCATCGAACGCAGCGCAGACGGTTCCTGGTTGAATCTCTTCATTGAAATGGTAAAACTTGACGTAAATGCTTGAGGCTGAGTCAACGTTTAATGCCCGGTGTGGTGTTGCTGTTTTATTTCCGCTTGGACCCTGTTTGTTGTGGTGCGGCAGCGGCGTGGAAGCTAACGCTAGCTAGCATGGTGGCTCCCAGACCTCACCTGGTTGTCTCTTGCAGGCGTCGGGCTACAGGAAAGCGGCTCCAGCGGCGAACCCGAGGAAGAAGGCGGGTCCCAAGGTGGAGCTGACCGAGGAGCAGAGGCAGGAAATCAAGGAGGCGTTCGATCTGTTCGACACCGACGGGACTGGGACCATAGACGTGAAGGAGCTAAAGGTCAGATCCCTTTTCTTTGTATGTACAGTCTATGGTCAGATCCCTGTCACGGTGTCTTCACAGGTTCAGCCCCAGGAAGATGGACACCCACTCATTATCTCCTCACCACTCTGAAGATGGAGGGAGGGGTGAAGTGCTTGAGTCCACAAAACACTTGTGGACTTTCAGAGGAAACAACAGTTGCAGCCAAATCCAATGCAACTGAAGTAACTGGTGACCACTTCTTCAAACCTAGAACAACAACAGGAAAAAGAAACCATAACATGGCTCCACCCTGCTCCTGTGGTGTCACCCAAGTGTCCGTAAGCCCCGACATTCACATTCGACTCAAAACTGGGTCATTTACACCAAGTTTTTAGCCCTAATGTCCAAGTTCTCGCTGAGCTCCTCTCGCAAGAACTCACGTGTGTACGTGCGGTAACAGGGAGGACATCAGAGGACATTTAGACTAAAAAACATGGTGTAAATGACGACTGAATAGATCTGGCTGCAACAAAGTTTACCCCTGAAACTCCAGAAGAGTTTTGTGGACTCAAACACTTCACCCGTCCACCTCCATCGGCACAGTTTTTTTGCAATCAGGCAACTGCAGCTCGTTCAGGTATCCTCACCAACCAACACCAAGAAAATGGACCATATCACACCGGCCCTAAAATCACTGCCCTGGCTCCCTGCGTGTGTCAATGAATCAATGTTAATATCTTACCACTTGTCTACAAAGCACTGGTCTCAGGCCTAAATACATCTGAGATACTTGTTCGCTATGAAGCATCCAGACCCCACAGGTCTACCATGTGTTCCCAGGATCAAACCAAAACAGGGTGAAGCAGCATTTAGTTTCTATGCTCGCCCGCCCAGTGTACCTGAGGTCTGCTGAAACTGTGGGATCATTCAAATCAGGGCTGAAAACATTGTTGTGTACTGCAGCTTTCTCATAAAGTCAATTTATGGCTTTTATTTAGTTTTTTAACACATTTCCTGTCTTTTAAATGCATTTTACTGGCTTAATCTGTTTTAATCCAATGATTTGGTGCTATTTTAATGGGATAAGTCTATTTTAATATCATGTATTTCTGTGCCTCAGAAAGACCTTTGAATGACCTTGTGTATGAATGGTGCTATAGACATAAATTTGCCTTACCGTGCATCAGACGTTGTGTTCAGGTGGACAAACGTGCAAACGGTGTCACAGCAGCGTCACGTGTTGTTCCTTCACGCCCACAGGTCGCCATGAGAGCTCTCGGGTTTGAGCCAAAGAAAGACGATATCAAGAAGATGATCGCGGACATCGATAAAGAAGGATCCGGGACCATCGACTTCACAGACTTTCTCAGCATGATGACACTGAAAATGGTGAGTGTGACGCTGCTGCTCCACGAGAGAACCTGGAAACGACTCAGAGGGACCACGATCATTATGCTTCTCATAACCGGTCCAAATCACTGTGTGTGACATATGTTGTTTGGTCGTTAACAGAGTGAAAAGGACTCCAAAGAGGAAATAATGAAAGCTTTCCGACTCTTCGATGACGACTGCACGGGGAAAATCTCATTCAAAAACCTCAAGAGAGTTGCCAAAGAGCTGGGAGAGAATCTCACAGACGAGGAGTTACAGGTACTGTGGCTGGCGTCTGTCCCCTTTTTCTATATTTCAAATTTTTTATCTTCCACCTATAGCTTTTTGGGGATTGATTGTTGAAATCATTGGCTTGTAAATCCCAGGATGCAGACCCCTGATGTTCTATTCTTACATTAGATCTGTTGGATTTGTTGACATCTGGTGGTGACGTTGCACATTACAACCGACAGAATATAACTTCACCACCTTCCTCTTGGGAGTGAGGGGACCTACAGTGGCCTTCAGGGGACATTAAACTGTGAAACACTCCCTCCAGAGCTCGTGTTAGTTTGTCCACTCTGGGCGACGGTAGAAACATGGGAGTGTGCCAGACTCCACGTAGATATAAAGGTTTCATTCTGAGGTAATGAAAACACGCTTTTTAATCTCAGATGGTTAAACATTGATGACAACACGATAATGATTTCTGCCTCAAGATCCCCCAAAATCCCACACACTGGAAATTCTAACCAAATACTAAAACTATATAACGCTCTCGGAGATAAGAAACACTGAAAAAAACATCATGTCTCCTTTTGATTCTAGCAGAAAACCTCAGGAAGTAAGTTTTACTACTACGAATAAAGCTGTGACACTCGTCTTCTTTGGTTAGTTCCCCGCACATTGTAATAGTCACACATGTGATATTAAATGTGTTATTTCTGAGGAACCTGAGACGACCTGTATGACTCATGGCGTCGGATGAGTGAGACTTTCTTTCGTGTCTGTCCCATGTTCAGATTTCATGTGTCTGTAGTGGAGCGCTGTGTTTCTAACGGCACCGTGTTTCTCCACCTCGTAGGAGATGATTGACGAGGCGGACCGAGACGGAGACGGGGAGGTCAACGAGCAGGAGTTCTTGAGGGTCATGAAGAAGACCAACCTGTACTGAGCCCTTTTGTTCCTCTGACCTCTTTTAAAAAAAACTCTCGTATTTATCCGAGCAGTTTAAACAGTAGCGTTTTTTGAGACTTGTTTTGTAAGTAAATATTTTTTAACGTATTGTATCTTTGCACACGACTTTCTACAATGCAGGACAAATAAATATATTTCATCACAGTGGATTTGTCTCCTCTTGTATTTGAACCTTTGCCTTTGAACCGTGTCAGTGTGGAATTTAAAGTGCATGTAAAGACACAGTATCGCATTAGAAAGGTTTAATGTTTCCATGGGTCTCAAGCGACGTTCCCGTCAGTCTCAGTTTCTGACTTCATCTCTTTATTGAAACCTTGTTGCTGCAGAAGCAGAAAAGTCTGTCTGTTATTCTCCGTGCAGCCTGCAAAGCACAACATGGCAACAATGGACCGACGAGCAGTGAAAGTCATATGACTACATTGATGCCGACTAACCAGAATAGAGTGTGAACCCGAGATGAGTGTCTGCAAAAGTCACTTTCACTTCACGGTTTCTGAACCCAGTCATCGTCTGGTGCAGATTCAGGACAACACACTTTTATCTACATGTTCTGATCATCTTATAGGAAAAGATGCTCCTGTTGATTAATTGTTAAAAAAAACCCAAAAAACTGCGGAAATCCGGTTCAGGCAAAAACATCCTTTAAAAAGAAACAGGATATTGTAGTGACGTGATTTTCCGAGCCGTCAGGCGGCTGTTTATTATTTTGAGGATGCTCACCACTGATTGTGAAAGTTCTATATACCTGCTCTCGACAGAAAAGGAACATCAGGCGGAAAATATGAAGCGTTTTGTCCCAAGATGAAAAACGGTCCACGTACAAAATGCTTGATGGCATAAAAAGCTAAATATAGGCACATGCACAGTACTGTGGATTTACAAAATCACAATTTAATCACAAAATTAACAAGATCAGTTCATGGGCACGATTAACTTCTACTTTAAGAGACAGAAAACCTCCCCCTTTCTTTGGATTTCTCACATTTCTTCGAGTTCTTTGGCTGAAACTTGGAGGTGATATAGATGAGGCAAATCAAAAGGCCAGTATTTCAAAAGTTCACCTCTTGTCATTCGCTATGAGTCAAATTCCGCCACCTTCCTCAGAGTTCAAAGTACACCACACACAGGAGGTGAGAGCTGAAACACGGGGCTGCAGTTCACTTTGAGTGGACACAGGCCAATAGAAATTAGCACCGAGATGAAATATGAGATAGTTTCGGAGAATGTTTAGTTTATTTTTAAAGTGAGGTAGCTCTATGTTGTATTTGTCCAGACTAAATAAAGATGTACGACATGACGGCTCCCCTACAGTGAAGCCAAAGCGTCTTGATATCCCCCTGCTAGCTGTCTGCAGTATGGGTATTAAATCCTGCCTCCTCTATGGATCAAACTAAAAAGTTTGAGTGCATGTATCGATGAGACCCCAACGGGACAAAGCTATGGTCCATACCCCGAGTCTATGGTCCAAGTTATTACGTTGTTTTCCTGTAGAGATAAACCCAAAGTCTATCAACGTGTTGAGTGGAGCTCAGACTGTGTAGATCCACTCACTGAAACACAAACCAATGCTGGATATTACCCATGATCCTCTGCTGCACCTGAAGAGCTGCCGCTGCAACAAAACCACCAACCTCTGATAAGATGTCTTCATATTATAAATGCTTCCTGCTGATTATTGGAGATAATCTCTGGTTTAAATTAACCTCTATATGTCTTTTTATCTGATCTACAGTTCAGCTTCACTCTTCAACTCGCTGGAGCTGATTCTCACAGTTGAAGCTGTGACTCTCAGTCAGTTCTTCTCGCAGGAGATCGAACCCACTCACCACAGTTAAGAAGATGTTCAGGGTGAAGAGTGGGAATGAGGGAGGAAACATTCTCCACATTCACAGTCACTGATCCACCAAATCATGAAGCTGCTCTGCTAAGGAGACAAATGTGTGTCTCTTTAATTTTGTTGTATATTCTACGAGCACAATAAATTCTATTCTATTGTTTTATCCAAAAGTGTTTTAAACCACCTCAGCCGAGACCGTTCTCTCAAAAAGTAGATCCTGTTTGACGCGATGCTGCTAAATTCACAACTTCAAACCTTCAAAAAACAAAGATATTGAACTGAACTCATCACTTTGTGGGAGGGTGGGCGTTGCTCAAACTGCAGATGATCTAAATTAGAACAAAACTTTCCTATTAGGAGTTTGATGCTTTCCGTGAAGTGGCAGTTTCGTACCCTTCAATGCCTCCATAGCCCCTCAGCTGTTATTCCCCTGCTGCTGTGGTTAAAGAGCATTTTCACATCACACACGCGTCTGTACAATACTCCCACTGCTCCACCGCTCGTTTGCTTTTCCCATAAAATGACCAATTTCCAAAACAACTCAGGGCTGTGAGTCGGGTCATTGCCGGTAAAACATGATATGTGTTAATAACTGTTTAAAAAGGTCAACATTGTGTGTCACTGTTATGCAGCAGCCAATAATCACAAGCCCCCTGTGAGTTAGGAGACATGAAGATAAACTTATAACCGTCATAGTGCCCTGAAGAAGAAGCAAGAGTGAGACTGACTGCATCAGTGGTACGTCTGACTTTTATCTCATATATATATATATATATATACATATGTACTATAACTTTCACAGGGGGCTTGGTCATTTATTTTTTTAAATGTACATTTTATTTAGTTGGAACAGTGTGTGTGTCTTAAAGCTGTTTAAATGTTTTTAAAAATCAGTGTGATACAGCCAGTGTTTCTGAATTTCTCCTCGGAAGTCATTAGTATTCTAGTCGTAATTATATATGTATTTATTATATGAAATCGAATTGTATTCTTTGAACAATGGGATTCTGAAGATTAATTTGAGTCTGACACGTTCTGTGCAACGACCACGGAACAGTTGGTTCTCTTTATGTCAATCTGATGTATACTTTAAGTTTTAGTTTGGTCCAAATCCCATCCGTTAAGGAGGCAGGATTTATTACCTGTACTGCAGCCAGACCCCAGGTAGCAACAGCGATGCTTTGGCTTCACTTTCGGGGGGGAGCTGTCGTTCCACTTATTCTAATTTGTAGGTGGCTGTCGTTGAGGAGGTAGAGCGGGTCGTCCACTAACCTGAGGGTTGGTGGTTTGATCCCCAGCTCCTCCAGTCTGCATGAGGTGTCCTTGAACAAGATTCTGAACCCCTGACATCTGTGCTGGTGTGTGTGATAGGGAAAAAACCAACAAGCTCTGCATATACTAACGCTGTAAGATTTTTTTTTTTTTCCCTGTCCAACAATTGAAATTTCTTACACAAATAGAAAATATTTTACACACGATTAAGATGTCGTGAACCAATTCAACGTAGTAAACCTGATGAACTTAACACTTAATTAACCTTAATTCTCTGGTTGATAAGTCACTGAATAACAACATCCATCCTTGTCATAAAATCCAGAAAAACAAAGTTATAAATATAACAGGAAAATTGCCTGTTGACGTGACGTCTGTTGGAATCATAACAAACCAGATTTGGAAACTAGCTTCATGACGTGCATCCTGTTTACCGATGGTTAGGATTGATAATTTACTCAGTAAAACTAATATTAATACGCTGGATGACACTATTTGTCTTTATTTTCAACATAACTGGTACAGATTTAAAATTTACAAAGATTAATAACAAACGAGCTGTCATCCCTGTTGCCGACCCGATCAGGCGATCCCCCACCCACGCACTCTTTCTCCTCTTCCTGTACACTTACAGTAATATCGTGCACTTTTTTTCCATAACCTTCATTTATCCTTGTTGTTGTGGACCTCACATTGATTTAAACAGATTTTTTAAAGTAAACTATTTACTGCATTAATGTGTGTGTGTGTGGCAAGGTAACTTTTAACCTTTGCAGCCCAGAGACACGAAGAACACGGTATTACACAGTAGATCCGACCGTACTGCAAGTGAGGGGTAGGAAGTGAACAATGTTAAGATGGAGTGAATCCATTTGTCTTAAACGCTCAGGTTACTGCACGAGGCTGAATCTTTACATCACGAATGAAACTTTAGCGACAAAAAGCCTCATGTGACTCATTGTTCTTTCAACCTGCTCCCACACAAAAACAAATGTCTGACTTTTTAAAATGTACATTTTATTTGGTTGGATCAGTGGAAATTAGAGGTGAACATGTGACACAAAACCAAATGAACGATTAACAAAAAGAAAACACAAACCGAATAGAGCTGGAAATTAAAGATTTTTAATGTGAAATGTAAATATAAATGCAGATATTTTCTGCATTGTTTGTTGTGTAAAATTAAAGTTTTCACATCAGGAGACATAATTTAAAGGGATCATAGGTTTTTATCGACCACCTAATAAACGGGTCGGGCTCTGGACAAAAGCCTTTGTGAACAGGTGAGTTGTTTTAAAATGTCAGAATCCGATTTATTGTCACTCCCATAATGCACACTCAGCAAACATGGCCTATATTAAACATTAATATATATATGTTTTATAACTCAAGTTCAATGAGTGAATTTGCCATGATGTGTTTATTCAGCAGCTCAGTAGTTCACACAGACACAGGTGGGTTACAGGAGAAGTTCCTTGACGGCAGCCAGGAGGAAAATTCTTCTGAATTCTAAAAATCATACCTGAGGAAACATTTTCCCTCTGTATGTGCATCACAGACGAGAGTCCTGATAAGAGAAGAGTCAGAGGGTGAAACACCTCTCAGACCAGTCGAGCCCCCACCCACCTTTTCCTTTACGCTCTCAGAGATAGAGAGAGGTAGAGAGAGGTAGAGTAACAGAGAGAGAGAGCGAACCAGAGGGGTTTTCTCTTTCAGTCTCACTCTCACTTCCTCCTCTCTGGTCGTGGATGACGGATGTAAAGATTGTATGTGGAGAGAACGTGTGCACGGACGCTGACGGGGTTAGAACGCCTGAGCCGGGTGGACACACTGACTAACATGTGATGCCTCTTGAATTTCCAAAGTGTGTAACACTGATGCAGATGATTCTCACCGAAGAAGAAAATATTCCCTCCTGTCTCGACACAAACACTTGCATGATGAAACGCTCTGTAACATGACAACTCAACAAAGAGATCAAACCTGGTTCATGGTGGCCTCTCAACAAGGGCCGTGAAATATTAACTAAGAAATCAATGTTGACGTGAGGTGAAACATTATACCAGGATCTAGCCCCTGATCCGCACCAAAATGTTATGTCTACTTCCCCCGACCCAAACCACATCCTTCCACCAAGTTTTGCGGTAATCTAACAGACAAGACTATCAAATCTTCTTAACAGAAGTAAGGAAGGAAGTAAGGAAGGAAGTAAGGAAGGAAGTAAAGAAGTAAAGAAGGGAAGCAGGAGCCTCAAGGCCTATTCAGGACCTACTAACTGTGGTGGAGGAAGTACTCAAATATATATAACTGCCACATTGACTTCTCTATTTGAGTAAAAGTACTTACTAGCTTTTAAATATACTTAGAGTATTAAAGGTAAGTACGTAGGAGTAGTGGGATCTTCTCTAATGCAGCATACAACAGATTGGGGGGGGGGGGTCACTCACATTATGATTGTGATAATATCATGATTAAGTGACTCTTCAATAATCGATATATTGCAAGAGAATCCAAATGATATATTTTGTGATATGTCAAAATGAAGAATACAAATCTATTAATTGACTTGCAGTTTCACAGATTTTACACAAACTGAGATGAAACACAAGGTAACGTGTCATCATTCCAATAATCAGATCTCATGAGTCAGGACAAAGATTTATTGCTGTATCAATATTTTGTCCCACCCCAACTACAGACACACTAACAACACACCCCGTAAATATTCCCCATGAAACAACTGTCTTCTCACTTTTCCTTGAGAAGAGTTTGACCAAAAGCAGAAGTGAGAGGACGGGAAATATTTTCTCACATCTCATCTGATCAGTATTCGTCAGCCAGAAAAAGGTTTTTGTTTCTGTCTATTTCATGAGGACGAGCAAACAAACGTTGTCTCGTGTCACTCGGGCCGTTTTTCTCAGGTTGGAAGATTCACGCTCCACAGCCTCGGTGTGTTTGTGTAGAACAGTGAATACGTTCAGGTTGTCACTACCACACCTACCTACATTATACCTATGACACAGTATAGCTGCGGCTACATGATTCAAAGTGAAAATGGGAAGTGCCGTCTTCCTGTAGCTTCCTGTCGGCTGCTCTGAGTTTCACGCGCACGCACGCATCTATAGGCCCCACGCACGCGCCGCTTGACGCCACTTTCGCATCACGTAGTGGTGACTGCCAGTGGAAAAGAAAATGTTGTTACTCACACCCCAGTTTCTGGACGTTTCCAAGTCTCTACTAGTGGTTTTCCTGTGTCCTCAGGGATACATATAAGAAGGTAAGCGACACATCAGTCCACACATCCAGTAAATCTGACTTTTGGTGATCTGTCGTCTGACTCTGAGAACATGAAGCTGATTGTTCTGTTCCTCGTTGCAGTGTGCTGCTGCTCTTTGGGCTTCGCAGAGTTCAAAACCAAGAAGCAGAAGAAATTAAAAGAGGTCCTGAGGGAGCTGGATCTCGTGAGAAAGAGTCTGCAGGTAAGTCCGTCCACTTTTCACTTCAACTCTGCCCGTCCACGGTCACAATTAGACCTAAAATCAATGTTCTTGGTTTTTGTCTTGCAGCACGAGGTGATGCTGAATTCTCCACCACACGATGTCGAGGTAAGCAGACGCAGAATAAAGTCTACAATATGGTCACTGCCACTCCTAATATTTGTGGTTTGCTTACTCATTGCTGTTGCTCTCCCACTTGCTGCCGGTACGAATTGTCATTTGCCGGCTACTGTAGGAGTTCATCAAATGAGTGAAAGTGTGAAATCAGAATTAAATTAAATTCTGTGATGGTTCAACCGTCATTTACAGTCAAATGGAAACAAGGCTAAACCTACACATTTGAAATACGTCTGATGTAGTTTAGAGAGAAAGCTTAACGGCCAGTAAACTATTAAATCAAGCAACATTTTGTATTTGATATTAACCGGGTTTCAGTTAAAAAGGATGAAGTGAAACAGCTTTTAGTTGGTGTAAGAATTTCATTATTAAAAAACCCTGCAGTCCATCAGGTCACTACAGACAGGTAGCATCATTGAAACTGTTTCACAACACGAATAAGTTGTTTTAGTGACTTACAAAACACGCATAATTATATGGAATAGAAACCAAATACTGTATTATGCAAAGCAACAAGATCATCTGAAAATAACTTCAGCGGCGTTACTCGTAAACTCCGATCGGATTCCTTTCTTGTCAGGCTCACCGTCTCCAGTGAGTCAACCCGAGACAATGCAGAGTGAATTTTCTCATCGCTTCGGTTGCACTCTCGGTGAAATGTGATGAGTAATCGAGCAGAAAGTAGAAGAAAGAAAAAAAACTACAACACTTCCTCACACGGCCTCAAAAACATAACTGAGAGGAAGAAGGCATCTGACTCAATGATTTCTGAGTGAGGCTGAAGCCACTATCTTGTAAAACACAGATTTATTTATATTAAAAACTACATAAAAGAAATTAGGACGCAAATCAGCTGTTGTGGATGTTTCTCTTGTTCACCGTTGTGTTATTTGGTGGAAACGCTCGAACAAGCGTTTCACTTGGAGAAGATGTGTCACATCAACCAAGATTTCTTTGAGGGAAACATCCCAAAGCATTTTTAGGAAAATTAACTTGAGTTTTAAATAGTGGAAACTTGTTAAAGTTTCAGTTTAAGTGTAAATGTTGTGCATGTATGAGTGTGGAAAGGCAACTGAGATGGTGAAGTCATGACATGAAACCCGAAAAATGTGCTTTCTTGGAAATATTTTGATGATATGCAAAATTGTAACACGAAAAAAGTTATTGCTTCTAAAATAGAGCTTTTGAATGATCTATCATCTCATTTACCGCAATCAATTATTTATTATACCAATGTCATTTTCAGCGGATGAGTACACATGTATCTGTTTAGATTTTTTAAATCAAATACAATATTTTAAATTCAAGATACACAAATAAATTTCAAAATTTAGTAAATTTAGGTTTTTTTGCACTTATCTTAAAACGGTTTACGAGTAAACAAAGTAAAAAAAAACACCAAATAATTCCTATGTTTTCTTTTTTTCAAGAAGCTGTTTTGAACTAAGAACTTTGATATTTTTCTGTGCTCTAAGTTCACACTGTTTTCTTTTTCCCGTTTCATCACAGAACTGCTGCTGCCTGTCGGCCTTGGAGTGCTTCCATGCAAACCTGATGATCCATTTCAATGGCACCAACAGAACACACAGAAAACTTAACAGGAGCCTGAATAATGACATAACTGTGAGTAAACCGCCCGGGGACCGGACGGTTTTAAACAAACAATATCTAAAAGTGGAATTTGTAAAATAAAACCAACACATTTCTTCCCCCCCTTTCAGAAACGCGGTGTGGAATACTGTCCTTCAGGAAACAACACGGTAAGAGGAAACGTCACCGGTGTGTTTCACAATCTGTCACCACCGAGAGTTCGGTCGTGTGAAAGCTGCAGACGAGGGCGTGCAAAGTTAACTTCTCCTCCTTCTCCCCCCTTTCAGACCACGTGCCACGACTGCGACTCACATCCTAAAGTGAACGTCCAGGAATTCTTCAACAGGCTGGAGTCTCTAATTCAAAGGGTGAGGAAGCTTGTTAAAAATGCATTGTCGATATCATTATTATAGTTATTATATGTAAAGTACTGAAACATCTTTGTTTCTATTGTTAATATCTGCAGCCATTAAAATTAAATATATATATTGTTCCTCCTTTTCAGGCCTTAACCAGATTGATGCAGGGCTGAGAAACAGAAGAATGACGCCGACCGACACTACGCTGACAATATGCTAAACATGGAAAAGTCTACATGTTGTACTTTTTAAACTAGTATTTAACTTATTTAATATATTTATTGAGTTTATTTAGAGGAGGTTAATCCCAAGCGAATGAAGAATGTATTTTCAGAGCAGCTGCTTTGCCGCCACCCAGTGGACTGGACTTGGCAGTTTTGTCTTTTTTCTCTATTTCACTCGCAGTGAAAGTTGATTCATTACATGTTGAAGTTCTCAAAGAATAAAATGTATACAATGACATTTATACTGTGTATGATGGGCCTCAGTACAGACATTCTTTTATTCACCTAATTTGTACCATTTAAAAAATAATAAATAAATTACAACAATGACGTTTTTGCTTTTGCTTGGTTTATTTATGGGATATTTTAGAAAGCTTCCAGTGGAGCTGGATAAACCATCACTTGAAACTGGTTGTCGTTTGTTCAACTCTGAAATAATGTGCGATTTCAATATTTTAATATATCATCAGTAGATTTTGTGTGCAATCTTAATTCCACTCACTCTGTTTATCCAGTTTCAATCAATCAAATTGTATTTGTATAGCCCATATTGACAAATCACAGTTTGTCTCATAGGGCTTTAACAGGGTGTGACATCCTCTGCCCTTAACCCTCAACAAGAGTCAGGAAGCCACATGTGAGGGATCCCTCTCCCAGGACAGACAGAAGTGCAATAGATGTCAAGATAAGGGTTTTAGCAGCATTGATAAGGGTAAACATTTTGAAGCATAACTGGAGGTCAGCGAATTGATAGATTATTGTCAGAAACGGTCGAGTATCCGAGGAGAAATACTATTTATCAAGCAGTCCTGCTGCAATCATAGTCTGTGGTCAGCAGCCAGCAAGACCATGATCCACCATCAAGATCGGATACCACTATAGTCCACAGTCATTGTCCACTGCCGGCATTAGGATCCACCATCAGCTGCCACAGTTTGCATTGTAAATATTAACGTCATTTTTCATATTTACACAATTTCAACTCTGGGATCAATAAAATATTTCTGATTCTGATTTCCATAGTATATTTTCTCATTTATTACATTTTTACGGATGCACCTATTGTGTTATAACTTGAATCTGAAGTATACACACACTGCTGAACCACTGCTGATTTTAGTATTTTTCTTTTACTGGGCAAATTGATATATACTCGAGCTTGGTGTAGGAATTATCAGATTATTTCCGATGTTTTGAGTATTCTTTAGTGTGTTGTTGTAATAATAATATTATAGATATATCAACATTGCTGACTGGACTATCCTGGTAGAAATAAATTCAAATTTAAAAAAAATCATTTTACATTATCACATTACATTAGCACCTGTGTGTGCTATGTGTATGTGTAGAAATTCGGAACTTCCCGTACTCACCACCAGAGAGCACCCTAACGGAGGCTCACTTCAGACCCTTGTGATGTGTTGAGACTTTTGTGCTGCGTCTACATTGTCCCAAAGTTTTTCCCCTTGTTTCAAGTTTTATTTGTCGTGTGCAAGTTAACACGAGGTCAACAGCACAATGAAGGGGAGCTGGACAAGAGGAAACTTGTCAGCTCAGCAGTGCAATAGTTGCATGTAAATAAAAAGCAAGGTAGAAAGAGCTTACCTTAAAAACAACACAATACAACACTAAGTCTATATACATTGAAATGTGATGCGTGGCATTCATTGCAAATGAAGTAACAGACAAACAAACCCTGACACTTAAATTCATATAAGAAAATTGTCCAACACCAGGTGTATTTACAGCGAGCGCAGCAAGTGGTTAAAGTCTGTGGTGGATAAAAAGCACCACGAAAAACACTACAACAAACACGTGTTCAACAACAAGGTGAAGCAGATACCACCGACAACTCTCACAATGACAGCTGCGAGCACGTCAGGTGTCCTCACTACAAACACCTTCTGCTGCGGACTTCCCAGGTGACAAAGGGGATTTCAGAGATAAAACACAAACTCAGAAGATTTTGACCAAGTTGTTATTCACACACGTAAACAAAATATTCCTGCCACCACTCAAGCCTGTGTTGACGTAACCCATTAGAGACTGGTGGGTGGTCTAGTCCAGCAAAGAAAAGAACAGTAAAAACACTTTCTCTGCAAAAAGAATAGAGAAATGCTTTTGTTTGAAAAGTTTTTGGGTTTGCTGCTCAGGAGAAGGTTTGCTGGGGCCCGTGGCCCTGTGCATGTACCCTTCCCTTGCTGCCACTGTGCACCCTGGAGTGACGTGTGGAGAGAGACCACTGCAGCCAATTAGATAATGGGCAGAAAACAGATTGTCCATGTTTTAGGGGTGTAGCTTTGATGTGGGTCCAGTATGGTATGTAGCCTGCTGCCGTTAGCTTTCCCACGATTGCAAAAGTTTGCTGTAAGTGGGGAAACACAAAGTTAAAACCAACTACAGGTTTCCCACATTTCCTGGATCACAATCAAACAAACACGCGGGGAGACAACGTTCCAGCAGAACGTTTGAGCATCAAGGAAGCCAGGCAGCTGTGTCGTACTCACGAGCCTGAGAACACGTGCCTGCACGACTGTTCTTGGTGAGTCACTCTCGCTGTGCATGAAAAGTCAGGTTACAGATGATCATAGTCCTTTTATGGTTTTAGACAATTTGAGTTGAGAAGTGATTTAAAAGGATTTATGTTCCGTTCATATTCAGGTTGATCGTGGTTATTGGTGTGGTGTGTTATTAGTTGAAAAGATGCTCTACGTTCCTCTTTTCAGCCTCGGACTGAAACGCTTGGTTCTAGCTCCTTGTCTCTTAAAGGCACAAACACAAAAATATATATACGACATAATATATAATCGTGCAGTAAGAAAATGGCAGAGAGTCTAGTGTTTAATAATTCACAACATAAGTTGACTCAAATGCAACAAGGCCACAACCTGACTGACACAACACTGTGGTGGCCTGTGGTGAACAGACATCACAAGTATCATGGAAACCAGAGCTTTAATTTCCCTTTGAAATCTTTCCGTGCGGTGAGTTCTCTGACATTTAGAGGTCGGACATGACGGATTCTCTGGACATGAGTGTGTGATCACATGAAGCGTCACAGGAAGTGAGTTGGATTCACGCAAAGGCTGCAAAGTAACTTTTTAATTTCGATCCACTGCGTTGCTCTGCAGACACAGAAAAATAGAAAATAAAAGCCAATGAATAAATACAAAACAGTCACAAACACTGCATTTGGGTTTATAGAAGAGGTTTTTTTTTTGTATTATTGTCAGGAAGAACCATGGGTTTTACAAAGCTGGGATCAACTACAACCAATAAAATGATTCTGACGCAGGAAAGAAACTTTAAAGAAAGAAAAGTGTAAAAACGTACGTGGTTAATTAAGTTGCAGCTAAATTAGACGTTTAAATGATTCTTAATTGATCTGTTAAGAAATCGACAGACTTCAGTGGCAACAATTTTGATAAACCATTAATCCTTTCAGCAACTTGTTAAAAAGGAAATGGTTTTGAAAGATGTTTTGGATGATTCCTCTTCTCAATGAGCCATCGTGTTTGGGACAGATCGGGCGCATCAATGTTAATCAAATTTAAAATCTTGAACATAGGTCCTAAGAATGTTTAAGAAGCTGCATCTGTTTGTGCACAGGATCAAATTTGAGTTTAACCCTGGGTCTGCAACAATACACGTCCATTCTCCTTTTGTGATAATCTTGGTTACACATTTAGAGCAGTTAATAACTAATTCTGGTCAAATAACAGGTCATAAAAGTCGACTCGTGCACCTTAATATCAAAAGCTATCGTTTAAATGTGTGGGCAGGGAATTGATAGATAAACATGGAAACAGCAGGGATGCCCCCCCCCCCCCGACACAGCTACAAATTCCATGGATAGAAATTTCCCCACCCTCTGCAATAACGTCAAAATCCTCACACAGTTGTTACTTTGGGTGTCTCCTGGAGACACTTCAAAACCGAAACCTAACCAGTGAGCAATAGAAAGTGACTGACGACAGTGCCCACTGTGACACTCGTCTTTTAGCTTTGATATCTGGCACCAACGCTCTGCTGGGGGGGGGGGGATTCCCCTCAGAGGCGTAGGTGTGCAGAAAAAACCTTCATTCTTTCCTGCTGGGTGTGACATAACACACTCAGCATGCACTCCTACCTGCAGCCACTCATGCTTCGGTCTATTTGCACATGCTGCCTGTTTTCTTATCACACACACAAAGAAGATCTAACATCGGATGCAACAACAAATGTGTAAACGTTCCCTCCGTAGGCCTGACAGTCTCCTCATGAAACAACATTTAAATTCACTACATTCAGATTTGTATTTGGATCTGCACACCACGATTGTTTTCTTCAACATCCATGAATTATTCTTTGAGAAAACACAAAAATGTGGAAAAAAACAACCCCAACCTCACAAGGTGTATGAAAACATTCCTGGATCCACCCCAGAACTCCATGGGTTCTTTCCCGACCCATCCACAAAGTTTTGTGGTTATCCATCCAGCGGTTTTTGCATAATCCTGCTGTCTAACAGATCAACAAATAAAACACAGATGAGAGGATGCCGTTGATACAGAAAGTAAAAGAAAATGCACAACAAAATGTAGTGGGTTCTTTCTTGGGTCATGTCCCACCGCCACTAATCCCACTGAAAGACAGACCAAGGTCCTTTTATGATTCCCTGAGAAACTAGTGAAAATGTCAGAAATTGATTTACAGGAGCTAATATGCTGCATCTACCCGTGTCCACATCTACACCCAAACTTTCTTGGGCCCGTGTCACATCATTGCACCAAGTTTAATAGAAACCAGTCCCACAGATTTTGAGTAATCCGGCCGTCAGACAAACGGACACGGGCAGAAACGTAACGTCTTCGGTGGAGGTGATCAGCCGCTGCTTCGGCTGAGACAAAACCCGCAGAATAAAAAGACACAAATGTTTAATACGCGTTTGTGCAAAACTACTCTTTCTGTTCAAGAGGAAGAAATACCAGCAGCCCTCTCTGATCGAGGGGGAAAAGGATCTCTCTTAACGCTCAACTTCAACACGGATCAAATCTTTGTAGATGACAAGCAACAAATAGGCAGTGTCTGGAAAAAAACAAAAAAAACAAATGTAAAGTCATTATTTCAAACACATTTAATGAGGTAAAACTATTGATAAAGTGGCAATAAGGTTAAATACGAGAGAGGGATCCCACCTATCTTATCTTTGGGGTTTCCTCACAGTCGTTGCGGGGAAAATGAAACATGAATAATAGGAAAAACTAAAATAAAACATCCCTATCAGCCCACTCATTCTTTCTCTGCTATAAATCAACACACTGCACAAGAGGGCACCACAAGCCACCGATAACCCGAAGTGCATCTTCAACAGGAAACCAAAGTCGAGCCTTTACAATGGAGCAGCACCTCAGAATCGCCCTCTGGATGTTTTTTTTCATCGGGCACCTTCAAGCTAAACCTCACACCTCTGCCACGGCTCATCAGCAGCATGCCAAGCCTCAGGAAACACGTCTCTGCTTGAACAAGGACGACCTGGGCCTCCAGCTTCTAAGCAAATATGTCACATGTGTAAGTATTTCCTCGATAAAAGGGAAAAGATCCTACAAACATTTTAGCCTTCATAAGTTTTTCTGAACTATGTCTTTTTTCCTCTTCTCTGTTGCAGGATCCAAGTGTGAATTTCACTTCTCCATCAAACTTGACGGTAAGAGAAGTTCAAGTGCTCATTCAGGAAGTTTATGCTGCAACCAAACCTGACCATACAGTTATTTTTAGAATATCTCCACAACTGTGTTGACGTAGTGATTCGGTTTTGGTGATAGTTTCACAAGATTTAATCTCAAATGATATTGGTTTTCATCTTTTACAGGACGAAAAACTATATCAAGATACATTTTCATGTAAATCAAATTATCACATTAAATGTCACATTATTATTTCTTTAAAGAAATTTTACTAAATGCACATAAGATTTATAACCAAAAATATATGTTGGACTTTTGTTATATTGCTATTATATTGCAGTGATTATTAATATCGTTTTATTGTCCGGGTCTAACCCGACAGTGAATTGAGCATCAGGGCATCCACTGATTCCCATTCAACATTTCTTTGTCTTTTGTTGCTTTTCATCATTGTAAGTATTGTTGTGTCTCTTTCAGCAACCCTGCTACGGTGCAGCCCTGAAGCGCTTCGTGGACGGACTTCACAGCATGAACAACTGCACAGGTGATCTGTGGCGAATTGGCCAAACTGCCGAGGTTCTGGAGCGGACCAGTCAAATACCAGAAGCACCTGTGAGTATTATAAATGCAGTAGATGAATGAAGTTCCTCGCTCCAACTACGTGAGCCGATACTAAAACCCAGCCTCCTCTCCTCACATACTCAGATGAACTCCTCAGACTGCCAGGTGGAAAACAAGCCGTTCGCAGAGTTTGTGAAAGACATCGACACTTTTGCTGAACAAGTCAACAGCGGCGGCCCGGGGGAATGTTAACATCCCCTCAGCGACCCTGCAGATGTTTCCTCTACTTTATCATTATTTAACATTTTTAAACACACTGAAAAAAAAGAAAAGAAACACTGGACGATGTTCTCAAGCTATATATTATATATATTTATGTATTTAACAACCAAGCAATTGATGTACGTGACATGTGACATTTTTGCTAATAAAATTTAAAGTATTGCAACGGTGACTCAGGATTTTTTTTGTCTTCAAGTATGAATTAATTTCCTGCTCATGAGAAACTCTCACTGCTTTCTAAAAATAAACCTTGGTATCATCCCAGTGTTAGAACAGGGGGGAAATACCCCAAACCCCTGAACCCAGTTTGAGCCTTGATCTCCAGGAGGCGCTACAGAGTCCCTTTGACATCTAAAAACTGTTTTTTAAAGGTTTCTCGTACCCGTGCCATGACAATTCTTGACTTTTTATGTGCAATACAACCCCGTATGTGCACGTGCCTCTTTTAATAGGCACGTTGAAGTTGCTGCCATGTTGTTGCTCATTTATTGGTGAGCTGAAGACATTTTTCCACTATTCTGATCTAAACAATGGCAGCTTGTTGAATATTCCACCTTGAAGTTGTCCCTTGTCTCTCTCAGTGTGGACTCTGTCTCCCGCTGCGCTGGTTTGTCTGTTGGTTCACAGGATAACGCAAAAACTACCGGACGATTTCCACGAAACATGGTGGAAGGATGCAATGTGGGTCATGGAAGACTTCATGAAACATTGGTGTGGATCCAGATCAGGGGGCAGATCCAGGGTTTTCTGCTCACAGCGAAATATGAGTTCCCAAGAAATAATAATAAAAACATCAGGCATATCTAAGGAACTGAGTGTATCCATGAGCGTTTGGTGCAGCTTTGTGGGGGTATGTGCTCTGCAAAGTGACACTCTGGTTTGTTATTTGATGCTCGACGGTGTCATTTCCTGATAGAAGAAGGAAGCTGAGATCAGTTGTTCTTTTCTTTTTTATTTACAGTCTGTAGTTACGAATAATGAAATCACTGAGTATGACCAGTACAAGAAGGTGACTACTCCTTTAAAAAAGCATATTTAAATACGCCTCACCACACAAAACGTTGGGCACGTACAGGGAACGTTTCATTCACAAACTGGTGCCCGGGGAATGGGGACAGTGGGTGCGACCGGAACACTGGAAACACGCCTACACAAGAGAATATGGAGAGATAACTAGAAGCAGTGGCTGAATAAATGAGTAACACAAAAATATGCATAACCTCCCCTCAGGGTTTGGACAGTATCCACATCCAAATGTCAATAAATTATAATCTTGAGAAAATGCACCTGATAATATTTTATGCTTTTACAGTGATACATATGATTCAGGCAGATGTTTGTCTCATTGTGAAAATTCCCCTGTGGGCTTTCTTAACCTCACGCTGAGGGCACTGCTGTGAATATTAACCATTGATCATATCATGGTAAATTACAAATAGGTACGTTAGATTGCTTTAGACAAGTTTGTAGATTTTATATATTTATATTGTGGGAATTGTATAATTTGACATGTTCGCGTACACAATATATGTAAAGGTTTCTACGGGGCGCAGCAGCGACAGCCCACTTTAAGAACAGCTTGAGTTCCAGAAGTTAGGTTCCAAATACATTTTCTCTATCGATGTTTTCAAAAAAACTTAAACTATAAAAAGCAGTTAAAAACAGATTTCAAATCGTTCAAAGTGCGAGAGAGCTCCCCTCCAATGAGTCTCCTTCCTTCACTAGTTGAGAAGTTGCAGATAGAGAGGTTAAGACTTTGTTTTTAGAAAAAATAAAAAAAAAAAAACTATGGCAATTCCACCGCAGAGCAAACAGAGAAAGCAAGAAAACCCCTCCACGACCAACTCGCGCAGTCAACCTACTTTCACATGAGGCTGCAGGTGCAATGTGATTGCCACGACAGGCCACTGGAGGGATTTCACCACGTTGAAGTAAAACTAAATGAGTCATCGCAAAGGAAAAACAATGCTGCGTCCATTAGGTGATACACAACTAATTCAGCCCACCTTTTCCACAGCTACAGTATATAAATCCAATGTAGCACAGAGCACAAGTATACCAACACAACACCTCCACTAAACAACTTGCTTGTCACACTGACGAGCCTTGAAGCTGAACATGGAGCACTTTATTGGGATTTCCTTTTGTATTGCTACTTTCTTTATTTGTCTGCAAGCCAGAAACATCCCCATAGAGGACGCCAGTATCTCCTTCATGCAGAAATATGTCAAATGTGTAAGTAATTTCAAGCCTAATGTCAAATATTTTTTTCAAGTTTCTACCAGTTGCTATAGACACTAATGTTTTCTTCTGCTTCTACAGGATCCTGAATCTAAATTCTACACTCCAAAAGATGTGACGGTAAGAACATATTTTGTTTTGTATAAAGAAAAAGATTCGCAGTTCTTTAAAATGGAATATGAATAGAATATATAATAGAATATGTCATTATGCATGTAATATAGTAAAGTGGATAATAACGACTGGTGTGTTTGTGAATATTAGGTCAGAACAAAAAAAACAAAAAAAAAGAGCAAAAGCCACGTTGGGTTTTCCGCAGCATCAAAGCTGAAGCTTCAGGGTTTTCAAGTTGAGCTTTTTCTAAACCACATGTAAAGGTCCTCTACTACAGGAAATGAGCTCGTCAGGTGTTGAGACAGTTGTGACAGCGTCTGTTTGCTGACTTCTCTGCACAGAGCCGCAAAATCGGCCTCAGTCCGCGCAGCAAAAAGGAAGCTAAAACATCTCTCTCTCTCTCTCTCTCTCTCTCTCTCTCTCTCTCTCTCTCTCAATGCAGGGTGAATGCATGGACAGGGCACTGGAATGCATCGGGAAAGAACTGATGGGAACAGTCATAGCGGAATGCAATGGCAGGATGCATTACGTACAACAAGCTGTCGAATTCTTCGAAGAAAAGCTCAAAGACAAAAGCCCTGTAAGTACTTATGTAGAGATGCAAATAAATAAAACCCGAAATTTGTTCAAATGGACTAAACTGAATCGTTGTTTTCACCCCAGGCACCAACGAACTCCACAGGATGTGAATGTGAGATATGGCCTCAGACTTCTTTCAGCAACTTTCTAGACAAAGTGAAATCTCTACTTGAGCAGGACAATTCATCAGCCCAATGAGACGCGCAGCTTCTCCATCAGCTGCCCCGAGAACGTCTGCTGCAAATAATGAACTAAAACTCATCTCGGAGATGAGACGACCAGGAAAAGCATCTGAGTATCTGCACATGTAAAGTGGGATGATCTCAGGTATTTCTTGGTTTTCAGTGATACCATTTGTTATGATGTTGAACACTGCTTATTCATATTGAATAATTTGAGTTTTATTTTTTTAAACATTAACATTTATTGCTTGATTTTACCACGGAACAGCTGTGAAATGCATTTTAAAGTTCTTGGTTTATTTTAAATGAGAATGTTATGCGACGTAAGCTCGAGTTCAGCTCTGAATGTCTATATATTTATTAATTTGAGTTTAATTTTTTTAAACATTAACATTTATTGCTTGATTTTACCACGGAACAGCTGTGAAATGCATTTTAAAGTTCTTGGTTTATTTTAAATGAGAATGTTATGCGATGTAAGCTCGAGTTCAGCTCTGAATGTCTATATATTTATTATTAATGTAATATGCTGTGTGTTGTGATGTAGGCCTGAATGTATAACTTAATGAATGTTTGAGTGCTGCCACTGCACAAATGGATGAATATAAATTAAACAAACATAAAACCTATTTCCATTGAGTTGTTCTCTTTCTTCTTGCATTTACTCTTCATACACTTTACTTATTTTCAACTTTATCCTTTTTAATTCTTTGTTATTTTAACTCATTTCCTTCTAGATTAGAACATTTTCTTCTAAATTTATCCCTAGTAAGTTTTTGTTAAATATACAGCTCCCCTCTTAACCTTAGCAGTGAGATAACTAATGTGGGGGGGAAAGTGTGTGGCCTCTGTAGGAGGCTTAACTTCCTCAACGTTGGGGCAGATAAACGAGTGGAGCCGTCCACACGAAGACTGAGTGGAAAATTAAGTCATAGTGATCTCACTGTCAAGTCATATAAGAAAAAGAAAAAAAATCTATACAGTCCCACCATGATAAGCTCTACGTACCAAAAAGGAAAGTTGACTTCACGGTTTGCCAGTGAAAGTAGGTAAGTTATCTCCACCATGGAGGGTTTCACTTGTGACTGTTTGTCGATCACCAAACTTGATGGAGAGGTCGGGTCTCAGCCGGAGGAGAACCCGTTCAATTTTGGTGCAAATCCAGGCCTTTTTTGTTTTATTCACTTTTATTATCTCTGCATGGAGGTTAGGATTTCATTTAAGTTGATTTGGTTGTAAACAGGATTAATCAAAAACTACTGGACAGATAACCACACGACTTGGTGGAAGGACGCTGTGTGTGTGTGTGTGTGTGTGTGTGTGTGTGTGTGTGTGTGTGTGTGTGTGTGTGTGTGTGTGTGTGTCAGGGAAGAACCCATTACATTGAGGTGCAGATCCAGATCAGGCAGCAGATCCAGGAAATTTTGTTTCACTTTTTCACTTAATCCTACAAAAACGTAGATTTCCCATTCCCCAGATTCTTAGAGACAGGTACACAGATGTAAGAGACAAGTTCCTGCTTGAGAGAGAGCGACACATGCACTGAGTTTCCACGAACTGCAACAGGAACTATGAGGTCTGATCGTCTGCGTGGACAACAACAACTTTGTGGATTGATTGCACGAACATGTGGCAAACAGTGCTGCACATAGATGCAGCAATGGAGCAAAACACCAAGTTAGAAATCTGTCATGTTACTTCTAGAAATGTCAATGTTTTTTGGGGGGGGTTCATTGTTAAACTGTGGCAGAAGAAATAACATGGCAGCTGCCACCATCAAGATAATTAATGGTTAACACTACTTAGATTTTCAGATTTGCCCTTCTAGTTGAAGTTACATCTTAAATCAGGAATACTGGGAATGGGAGATAACAGGAAAACACTTCTGCAGCCTTTGGATCCACTTGTAATGTAAACAGAGTTTATTAAGGTAGTTGCCCAATATACCTCCAAACAACTTGAAAAAAAATAAATAAAAATAATCAGTGAATGCCGATTTATGTCATCTGACTTTTGCCACATTTGAAAGATTTATTTGTCCACATAATCCTGTATGTCACAGACAAAACGGCAGAAATAGAAAGTCGCTGGCTTCTTAATGCGGCCATGATTTACGAGAATGCAGTAATTATTTCACACAGCACCGCAGTGAAGGTGGTAGAGCTTCTAAGAGCTCAGGTCTCAAATTCACTGTTTAACCACATCAAGAGAGTTGCATATCCTGTTTATCTCTAAACTTACTAGTATCACCTCAGTGACTGAAAAACCCAACATGGGCACATATCTGCTTCTGTTTAAGGCACTGAAATAGTAAGTTTAACACCGTTCAGTTATAAGTACTAAAGTAGTAAAATGAGTCACCTATGCAAAATATGCATGGTAAAATATGAATAAGCAATAAAAAAACATTGTATTATAGAGTAAAAAATACAAAACTGCATCTAACAACGTATTGAACATTCAGAATTAGCCAAGATGTTAATACTAAAAATGTGTTGGGGCCATTTCACAGAAAAGTAAACTTTAAATTGGCTTTTAAGACACACATAAATAGAAATATTGAAATAATGAGGTCCATCAAAATGGGAAATATGGAGAATCTCTTTACAGGACAATCATTTGTCTTCATTACCTAAATATTCCACCGCTCGGTGAAAAACAAAGGATTTATGACATCACATATTTACAGAATGAAGCAGCTGCAGCAGGAAGAACAATTAACATGCAGCACGTCACACAACAGTTTGAGCATCAACCCAACATGACTATGTCCGAGAGCTGCCTTAAACGTTTTCCCTCTGCATCACCATTTAAAGAACTTTGACAGACGAGCATCTACGCCACAACATAACGGATCATACAATCATAAACAGTCAAAGATGCTATTAAGAGCTTTTATGCACTGCAAACGATATTAAAGCAATAGGATATTAAGTACGAGACCTGGAGTTGTACCTACAGCTGAAAGGCTTTTTCCATGGACACCACCAGTTCCCTACATGCACTGGAAAAATCCTTCTAATGGAATAGAACTCCTTTCACAAGGCGGCTCGACACTTAAAGAGTAAATCAACTGCTGGATTTCATACACAGGAAACCAAAGCATTTCCTGTACGTGTGTATATGTAAGAACAGAGTGAGGCAAATCAACTGTGCAGCAACATGGGGGTTTGTTGTGTATCAGCAGTGGTCACTTCATACAAGACTTTCACCACAAACAGAGGCCGAATCAGCACTTCTCGATCACCGATTGCTAATATCAGGCTTGTGTGGTTCACCAGGCCCAGCTAGATGTGTAAAGGTTGAACTTAAACACACACAAAGCCGATAAGAGGTATCGTTTGAGACAGGCGAGTCGCACACAGTAGTTTCAAGATTTATTAGATTAGGTAGATAATTTCTCCATTCATACTATGACGACACGGGAAAGGTTCTTCGAAATAACCTGTAGATTGTGTCTCTAATCTTTCATTTCTACACTATATGACATCATGCTGACATTATTACTGTCTGATCTATATAAAGTTCAGTTTGTGTCTATAGTTCTTAGAGATACCTTGCATTATATAAGTGTAATTTTCAGACTCATTCATGACGTCACTGATCACACAACATATAATTTGATCAATATAAGCTTTAGATAGTAAAATGTGTTTCTTTATTGACCTTCACCTTGATCAGATTAAAAAGTAAACAGTTTTTAACTTGGAAATGATTTGTTTTTATTTATATTCTTGTGCAAAGCTTCTTGTCATATACAGAATGTAAAGTGTTCGAAATCTAACCACTTAATGTGAAAGAAAAACAAAACAAATCCTTAAAACACAAAACTTAACTTCAGTGAACCCAAACTCGGGTCTTTATGAAACAACATAACTTGTTATCTGAGCCTCAGTATTATAATAAAAAAGGTGCAGTTCAAAAGTAATGAGGTCATTTTCTATTACACACAGTAGCAAAAATACTATTCTTAACCGGAACAATTGAAAATAATGCAAAAATACATTATATGTATATGTAGAAAAACAAAGATAAATGTACGATCTAACTAAGCAGAACTATAACGGTTATAAAGTCTCGTAGCAGAGCTGCAACGCAAGTTGGTTATTTTATCCAAATGTACAACATCTGTATTCCTCATTGGGAAATCTGAACTGCTTAAACACGGACAGGGATTTACTTTAATCCCTTTAGAAACCTCAACAGAAACTTCTCAGCATCATGGCCAAGTCCTACAGTAAGTGTGTTAGCAAACTGAACATAGTTTGTCACTTCCAGACGGTAGATTTTTTGATTTACATGCTGAAATTCTCCCCAACTGATAGTTTGACCAGCCAGGACCCAAAGCCCTGCTGCGACAGGTACGTCCTCAGCATGGTCTTTGCCTCCTGGTACGGCTTCGCCATCCTCTTGAGCGACAAAACAACAATAGAGGTAATTTAATTCAAATGAATCCTTGCACAGGATGTGGTACGAGCTGGTTAAGTTACAAAAAAAAATAAAAAAATGGACGCAGCGGCTCCACTTCCTCCCGTCGTACAAAAATGAAGCTAAAATATCTCAGATACAGATGCTGCTGTTTTGAGCAAAGTCTACGCAAATGTCACCATCTATTAACATGGAGGAGGCAGCTTTGTGACCAATACTTCAACCACCCACTAGGGGGGGTTAGCTCTTATGTTGTCCATCTTTACACAGTCTATGGGTGCAACTACGAACGATGATGGTAATCACACCAAATACGTGTGTTGACTCATTCAAAAGGCTGCAAACTACTGCATGTTGATCATGAAACTAATTCGTTACTTTGATTATGATTCACGCAAAGTGTGTGTGTGTGTGTGTGGGGGGGGGGGCTGTTGCCGTTACCTTGGCTTCTCTGTAGGAGCTCGTGGCCAGCAGGTCCTGTCTCTGGGCTTCTTTGGCCACCAGCTTGAAGCGGTGCAGCATCGCAGCTTTGCACAGACGACTTGCCAGAGCAGATCCACTCTTGAAGGGAGATCTAGAAACGGGGAGTTAAAAGACTTAGCTGTGATGAAAATCTCGATCCACACACAAAATGTCCAGTTTGACAATTTCAAAGTGCTGCCAAATATGAAGTAGCTGCCAACAAATGTGACTGCGAGCTGAATGCAAAAATAGAGCGGTCACATTCTGACTCTGTAATGCCCACTTCCTGTTCAGGAATCCTTACTCCTCTATGGTCTTGCCCTGCAGACCGTCCACGACCTCCAGGGAGCCGTCTCCCTCGCTCCAGTTGATACCGTAGGTCAACTGACCGCCGTCGCTGCTGTCAGTAGCCACGGAGGGCACCAGGCTGATGTGGGGCCTCATCATGCAGTAGAACATGGGCAGCTGAGAGGTGATCCCTTCCACACGCTGGCTCACAGACATCTCCATGCCACGGACATCCCTGCAGCAAGAATCACCTGAAGAGATATGGACATTTAGCATATTTGTGCAAATGTGGTTACACTCGATTTTCTTTCTACAACGTGAGGATTGAAGAACATTTAGTATCTGATCTGGCTTTTCTATGATTTTCAATCTCCGTGTTATATTTTGTGAGGAACCTTGTATCAATGGATTTGAAAGTTATTGTAGAAATAAATATTAAAATAAACTGTTTTTTTTTTTTTTTAAATAAAAGTGATTCAATGAAGACGTTCTACATTGTCAGACACATCCCATACCACAGGCTCTGGAGTTTCCCCCTCTCGTGGCCAAATGTGGGTCATAAAGTCATTCTGATCACGAAAAGAGGAAAGGACACAGTCAGATAGAAAAAGGAACATGGAAACTTGAGTAGGATATGTTTCACACTTCACAATTTTATTTCAGATCACTTTAATGTTGGGGATTTTGTTGGCTGACTACTGCAGCAACCAGCACAAATCAGGAAGTCTCGTTCCGCAACAAGGTCTGGTCGAGCTTTACCATCTCGCCCCAACAGCACCTTGGACTGATTCTGATGTTCCATTTGCTTCACAGGAAAAGGTGGCACAGAATTTGAGAATGATTGCCATCTCTACATTCACCGTGCAGTGGACAAACCCTAATAGTTGATTGGTGATGACGTGTTCACTTGCCTATGAGGATGCTTTGGACGTAGATGGGTTCGATGAAGTGGCTGAGCAGGGCTCCCTGGTATCCGAGCACCTGCCACTGAGTAATCTTGTCTGTGGTGGACATGCTGACCGCAGTGGAGGGAGAGTGGTCGAAGGATGATGAGAAAACTGAGAACACCTTCGAAAAACAAGCCCAAAAGATTAATCATGCATCGACAGCCACATTCAAAACTCCTGTAGATGACAGCGTAACGATACAACACCTTGCCCTCCACTGACAGGTGCAGGCTGATCTCGTTGTTGACTTGCCACGCCGAAATGGAGAGGGGGTTCAGACGCCTGAGATAGAACACAGAGCAGATTCCAAAAGGTTTTAATCAATATTGATGCAACTTTACCCAGAATTTAAATTTCCAACCTGACTACAATCACCAAATAGCTCGAGGAAAGACATTTTATCTTCATCAGTAGTTTGTGATGCAAGATGTGTTTCACTCACTTACACTTGTACTGCAATATTGGGTAAATAAAGAAATCCAACCTAGAATGGCACTCAGTAGAGCCTCGCTTCTAATATTTGGTTCTACTCATGACCTCAAAACTTGATCTCCCGTGTCTAATAGTACAAAGTAGCCACAACCTGATAATCACAAATACTAACAGCCTGGACGGGATCTGAGCGGCACCCTTTGGCAGTTGATTCACATATAGGTGAAGGCTGATGCCGCTCTTCAGGCTGAGGAGGCCACCGCTGCCGCTCTGCTGGAAGACCGACTTCTCCGTCAGATTGGCCGTTTTGCTGAAGAACATCAGCAGGTGCCGGTACAGAAACCTGACGACACAGAATGAGAACAGGCTCGTTGTGATGCTACATCTGAAATACACACGCTCATGTGCTGCGTCAGTGTCTAATCACCTCTAATAGTCCAGTAACACAACATAGCAAGTTTTGAAAAGGAAACTATAAAAGTGCTAGTGATCTCAGAGCACCGGGGGTCGGCTCAACAACAGGAAAGTCACCCACTCTGAGAGACAAGAAGCTGTGACCTACTGTGGTCTGCAAATGTGTAAACATACACCTACGCCACTGCCGAGAAGTGCACATTCAACACAAGCGCATCGATGTGACAACATTTCACAGACAGCAGCACAGGAGAGGAAAGTGTTAAAGGAGATATGCAATATTGATATTTGGTGAGACATCGATGAAGTAGTTATTTAAATAGTTAAGTTATCCATTATGTGCGAGGCTGTTTTAGACTGTTCATTATCATATTGCGCTTCTTGATTTTTCTTTTTTTGTGTGTCTGTAACGCCGCTTCGCATACTGACGTCGCCCCTAATGGTCAACGCACAGAAATACACGTCTTTCCATGATACAAAGTCTTTTTTCACTCAGTTTTTGCCGCCCGGGTTTGTGGAATATGTGCCTGATGCAATATCGGGATAAAATCCGGACGATTATTTCATGACCACAGATCAGTGGAACCACATTAACTATGCTCACTATATTCTTATCAATATATCTATTGATATATGCATATAAAATACTGGCTGAACAAGTAAGTTAAATGAAACCACCTCCTAGAGAGTACAGTACATTTGTTCAGAAATCAAATTCAAAACTCAAAGATCGAATGCAAGGACAGGATTGTGTTTGCGGCTGACCTCATTAGAGACCTCCTGGCAGTAACAACTGCGTGCGAGTCGAGTAAGATCCGTCCACTCGATGAGCCGCTCTCTTTGGTGTTGAAGTTCCCGGTGCCGAGAGCGACCACCTCACACCCGCTGGCTAAAAAGGGGAGAAGTTGTGTGTGTGTATATAGCACTTAGTTCATAGCGACACAACAATTTAACAGACTGCATCACCTCAACTTTATTTGTGTATTTCTATTTTTGGTCTTTCAGTACTGTGAAGCCAAGGTACGGCGTATCTGAGCAGACGTTAGGAAGCATGACAACCCAAGTGTTGCTTCTTGTATAGTATTAATTATTGTGTGTGTGTGTATATATTTATATCAAAGTTTAACACATACCATTAATAGTTGCATAAATCCTTCAAAATTCAGCAGGGACTGTGTCAGAGAGGCTTTGTTCTAACCGTAGTGTAACGTTTGAGGCTGTATAATAAATTGGGGTGTGGTTGCATTTGACTACATAGTAAATCTAGGATTTCCCAACATGTCGACAGTCTCTTGTGTTTTATTACTCTCAAGCCAACCAACAGGAAACACCTGTACTACGAAGTTAAACAAATACCCAGGATCCCTCTCAGTTAACTGACTTCACTACGCCAAACAAACAGTTCCGCTGAGCTCACTTACAAGTCTGAATGATGAACGCTGCTGTGGTGCCCGTGCACGCAGAGAACTCCAGATGGCTGCTCATCAGTTGGGTGAGGTGATCCCTGACGGCCTGAGGGAACTGGAGGTCGCCAGAACTCCTCCTTTCTGAGGAGCAAACAGATGAGGAAGAAAACAATAAATCAGCAGGATTTGATTTCATGAAAGACACGAAGAGAGAGATGTGTCCAGTGATTTCCCAGAAATTTTCTGGAGGGACTGGATGTGAGAATGCATGTGGTTGCAGTGGACAAGGTCTTTTAATCCCTTTTCCCGTGTCAGCGCGTACTTTCAAAAACTGAAGTGCAACATGTGCTTATGATTTAAAAAGACTACATTAGGGTGTAGGGCAATGTCACAGTGCGAGAGCGCTGTTTAGAAATCCAGTTACCATGATTGGCTCTACAGGGATACACATCAGAGATGGAGGGCTCCTCTCTTACTGGGAGGAGTGGAGGGGCATCTGAGGAAAGAGTAGCTGTTAAAAATGTACAACACACAATATATATATAGAGATGATTATTGTTTAGAGAACTAGAGTCTCTCCATTATTTCCAACGAGTAGTGATTCTGAGGAAAAAATAACTTTCAAAGTACTTCACACCCAAGGTGCTTTACCTCTCCGCGAATTTAATATTTACCACATTTCACCGAGGCCAACATTTGCCCAAACTAAATGAGAATCTTAAATCTGCTGCAGAAACACATTCATCAATCAGCATCGGACACAGACCTGAGGCCTCAGGAAGACCAGACTCCACACTTTGCAGGGTGGGCAGCAGATCCTCCAAAGCCAACTCTGCTGCCTTCAGCCTGGCAACCTTCTTGGTTGTTCCCATGCCGGTCTTGTACTCAACGCCATCAATCACCGCACAAAAGGCAAAGTAGAGCCCTGGGATGTTGCCTGAGAAAACAAGAGTTGATGAATTTACTGAAAACAAATCCTCAGTTCTGGATGTGGATCAGTGTTTTGGATGAACCATGTCAAACATGTGCAGCCAGTAAAGTACATCTAGATAAAAACATTATTGGATCGGCACCAAATTCTACACACTCGTAAATTATGAATTATTCTCTGGGAAATCAAGGATATTGAAGTCTTGAATCTCGTAATTTCAAAGATAGTGAGAAAACAAAATCCTGCATCCTGCACCAATATGGCTTCTTTCCACCAAGTTCAGGGTTTATCCAAAAAGTTGAGAGTTGAAGAGATTTACCTGTCGTCACCGTTTCTTTTATTTCCAGGTGGAACTGCAAAATCTTTGCGAGCTGATGGAGCAGGCTCACAGCGTGGCTCTCACCTTGCATGTATCTGTCAATCAGCATTTGAGGCGATACTGTCGGCTTTAGAGCGTAAGCTTATTTGGGGAAAGAAGGAAACGTGTAGAAAGGGTAGATACAAATCAATTTAGTCCCAAAAAAATACAAAGATGTCAATTGCATGCGTCAGAAACAATCTTACAGAGGCTGGAAGCAATTAGCTGGATTAAAATTCTTTCTGAGACTTAGCAGGTGTGAATGTTTTTTTCACTTGTTGGTCAAAGATATGTTTGCTCGGACCTTTCGAGGTTGACGGAGCAGACGGATATTTGTATGGTTCGGTCGGTCCCGGTGTCACGGGCAAGTTCTTCATGAGAACTTGCGCAAAACAGCCTCTGGAACCTCGAAATGAGTCCCCAGATGGAAACATCCTGGAGGCTTTGGCGATGGCTGGATTAACTAAGTAAAAAAAGAGAAGAGCCTCTTGATGCACATTTATCACAAAAGGCCAGAGAGTAGTAAAAACAGTACTGGGGGATTTTCTGTTAAACCCACTAAAAACAATTATACACAGTTGTTTATTCATGAAGCGAGAAACTGTATGATCACAATGGAGGAAGCAGGTTTTGATGCTAATGACAGATTTGTTTATTTCTTCTCCCCTACTTGATATTAATATGGTGGAAAGAATGATCTATTTAATTAGCGCTGCAAAGTGTTCCGCCTCCGAAATGACCATGAAGCTAAATCACCTCTAAAACACACAAAATGCACATTAATGGAATCTGCATTAGTGCTAGCTAGGTGTACCTAATAAACTGCTACCGAGTGACAAAAACATTAGACCTGAAGTGTCTTAAGGCTTCTGCAGTCACGTGGTCCATTGGCCTCAGCTTGAATATTGGTATTTCTGTGTTACAGTAAAGGTGCTTTGAGTGGAATAGGCCAAAACCAACCATTGGAAGTTAAATGTCCTTTTCCACACAAAGACATTAACGAGTATAATGGAATATTATATAAATGTTTTGTATATAAGAAAGTTGAAGAGAAAGTTGGCTACTTTTAATGATATCACTCGTAACTTGTTCATAGTAAATATATATATATATATATATGTTTAAGTCCTTAAAAAGGTGCGAGAGATATTTCCCCTCACTGTTGTTCATGGTGACGTCCACGTGTCAGGTTACGTTACCGTGTCGTTTAAGAGAAGCTCAGTAACAGCGGTAGCTAGCTTGTCGGTATCTCGGGGCTAAAAGGTAAGACGCTTCCTGAACCTTCTGCGTCACAACGTTAGACTCGACGTTTTCTCTGAAACCATCTGACGTCTGGGATGAAACGTGCAAAATGCTGGTTCTAATTCTGCGCTAGCGTTGTTGAAACCGTCAGATCTGACGAAACGGGGGGAACACGGAAGTTGTGAAAAATTAAATATGAATCGTTACACCTGCGCAGACTTTCAGAACTCACCGCGAAAATTCTAGAACGTCGAACGTATCGACCGTAGCTCTTCTTCTTCTTCCGCTTCCTCTTCTTCTTCTTCTTCTTCCTTTTCCTCTTCTTCTTCTTCCTCCTTTTCCTCTTCCTCCTTTTCCTCTTCTTCCTCCTTTTCCTCTTCTTCTTCTTCCTCTTCCTCCTCTTCTTCGTCAGTTATCAGGCAGCAGGAGCGTCTGTAGTAAAGAATGAACTTTTAACCGGTGAGTACATCTTCTTCTTCTTCTTCTTCTTCTTGTGCAGTGGGATCTGTGGTGATTGAATTATTGCCTCCTGTATTTTGTGTCGTAATAATCATAAACATTTTATTTCCATGATTTCAAATGTGACTTTAGCTGGTAACCAGTGACGTGGTCACTTGCTTTAACAATGTGGGAAAAGCCAACTTCCCAGTCCCGCACCTTAAAATCACACAGGGAGATAAAAATCTAAATAAAGTTAAATTCTTTGCGTTCCGTGAGGAATCTTTCAATCTATAAACCAGCATATATTCATTTCATATACATTTACCTTCGACAACAGGAAGTTACACTGAATCAGGAACTGTGTGTGTACATCTTGTGTCACAATCTACTATCGTGTCATCATAGTGTTACTGATTTAGACTTCTTTGTTTCCAGTGGTTAAACCCTATGGTTTGAATTGTCCCTGGTTCTACCGTGACGAGAGACGCTATCCCATCAGCCAAAGGTTGCATATTTCTTGGTGAATGCAAATTTGAGCCTGAGCCGGCTACATTGTCAAATTATCAAATTCAGATCTCCTACAGAAGAACAACACGCAGCTGCAACATTGCACCTTGTCGTTTCTTAAAGTTCTAGAATTGGAATGGATTGTGTTGAAGAAAAATGGCGTTAAAAAAAAAAATCGTACAAACACAAAACCAACATGATGTGGACATGAGGTCAGTTGTCATCAGCAGTGCACGGGGGCAGGCAGCTTCCTCTCTTTCCTCTCAGTCAACTTGTGCTGATGACAGAGCTCACACCCCCCACGCTAGCTCTCTGCAAACTTGTGAATCCTCCCCAGGTGAAAACCAAGATCCTCCAAGTGTCCCGCAGGTGCCTGTCGAGAAATTCCCCCGATGCGGTTCATTCCATATGATGTAACTATCATTATTTATAGATAGTGATAGATAAGATCAAGATTAGCCTGCGCAAATTTGCCACCTCATACTGGGAGATTTTAGGGGGTTTCAGAATCTTTCCCTTTTTCTTTTTTTTTTTCTATGGGAGTCTCAGATGATGGTTATGGAATGACAAAGCAGGTATATCAACTGTAGGTAATTATCTTCTGTTTTAATTGACATTATAAATTAGGTACAGTAATGAATTCTGAAAACGAAGCAGCAGTGTGTGCAGCCTGAACATGAGGATGTGAAACAAGAATTACATCATTGGTCCTGACCCTGTGTCCTCATGATGATATATCTTGATGAATTTGTACACTTGCACTGTTCAAAATGTGTTTGATCTTTAAACTACAACCCAATATTTGTGATTTGAGCCATTTCTATCCATTCTGTGGTCCCATGATCCCAATTTACATTGATGAGTTAAATAAGTACAGACACAAAAACAAAAATATACATGATTTATGTGACTTTCCTTTTTCTTTCATTGGCTTAAGCATCTTACCCTGGTGAGTTCAGGACAGATTCCTCTCTTGGAAATGTAGTAACTAATGTAACCTGAGCCATCACACATCATCTTTTTGCTTGCATTACGTATTGTGCATTGTGAAATACGCTGAGTGACACGTCAGGTGCGTCTCGGTTTATTCGCTTTAAAGATCAATTGCACCACAGCGGCGCGACCAGACCACCAGCAGGTGGATCCCTCCCTATCCCAGGATGCATGGCACATTGGTGACAAGGTTATGGCGAGTGACGAGACATCCAGGGCTTGAGTATCACTCTTCAACTCACCTTTTATTTTGACCATACAGACAATAGTGAGGCGGTGATCTTCTCATCTAATTCTCAGCCAAAAAGCAGAATGACCAAAATGTCAAACTATACCTATGCCTCATTGGGACAGAGATAGTGTCGGTGGTGCTGGGTCTTCCAGCCTAATTGCTGTTTGCTATTAATACGAGTAAGTTTAATGGAGTTGATGAGGTGGTGGATGTCTGTGGTCAGAGGGACTTGACATTATTTGGCTGCCTGTAACTGCCCGAATCAAAACTTATCGCACGTTTAAGGTCACTGGCTTCTGTGGGTTTTGATTCCCCCCATGAACCACTCAGTACCCCCGCTGCGGTAGATGATTAGCAATTACGAGAGTTTAAAAAATGAAATGGAACGAGCAGCCCACAGCAGTGTGCAGTGAAGGTCACCACAGGAAAAACAATGGTCTTCCTCCCCCGCAGTAGGGCCAGAGTTTGAATGCACTTCTCTAATCAGTCACACTTCAGAACATGGTATGAGTTCGCTTCCTCCATCCTACTGTTAATTTTCCCATCAGCGGCTCAGATAAAGGAAAAAGATGAGTCACTCAACTGCAATGACCCATTAACGAAGTTGAAAGAGAGCTAGTTTTTTTTTTATTCTCTATTTCTTCGAAGCTGGTTAGTTTAAGGTTGAAAGAAAGTTGATGCATTATTGATGTTTAAAATCTATTTTATGCATTCAGCTGTATTAAATGTATTCATTTGTTGTGGAGTTGCTCGTTCCGCGCGTTGATATCACAGCAGCCACGATCGGAAATGAAACCCTCAACAATGGAAATATTTGCTGATATTAATAACCCTGTACACGTCTGCATTCTCTCACCAGGTTTGGAAAAGCTGGGGACTTCCCCCACTGGGTGAGATTTTTAGGACACACTATCAACATCAAACCTACAGAGAGGAACGTATCTTGATTCTTTAATTTAAAATACACGCCCACTAGACTAGAGGTTATTGCACACAGGATCTGATGTCATTTGTCATGTAAATGCTGTGGGTTTTATTTATGCATCTGCCTACAACAATATTCCTGATCAATAGGATATTAAACTGTGTTTTGATAAGATTAAGTAAGATAAGGGGAACAGTGAAAATAAAAAAAGTCAGTAATAAATAAGTAAACAAAAAGTATAAACATGAGGAAATATCAAAACATATAAATAATGTATAAAATCTAAACTATATATATATATATAAAATGTGGCAGGATTGCACATATAATTTAAAATACAGAAAATGAGTGTCGCACAGTTGAATTAGTTAAACCTGAAAGAGAATGTTAAAAAACAAAACAACATCCATCAAAACCAGTTAAATAAGGCATTCAAATGCTTTCCTATAAAGATTTGTTTTTAAGCAGTTATAAAATTAAAAGAAAGGGAGTTAGTAGGTATGTGATGCAACAGGGGGCAAGACTGTGCTGAGCTTTAAAAGTTATTAAAACAATCTTGAAGTTAATCCTATAACTGGCAGCCAATGGAGGAAGACCTGTGATACTGATCCTACCGAAATCTATTTACATTTACTTATTAATAAGATAGAAATAAGGCATGGCACCGACTGATGCAAGTTTTGAGAAACTGAGGACAGACGCAGTTAAACTCACACAGTGCTGAACCAGTAGAGGGCAGTGTAGGAGTGAAGATAAAACAGTGTGTGGCAGAGGAGGAAGGCTACTCTCTTCTATGTGTAATACATGGAGTTTTTAAGTTCATGAATCTTCAGGGTTGAGTAATTAACTTTTTTTTTTTTTTTTATTCACCTCATCAAAGTCCGCAACAAACTGTAAATGTTTCCTGTTCACTTTCAGGTGAAGAAATTACAAAATAAAGTGGTTTGATTCACACGAAAACAAACATGCAGAGAAACTGAAAGTGAAGCCACATGTGTTTTAACATATTTTAAATCAGTATAAAAGGAAAATGCGGCACATTTAATGCCATTACACAGCATTTTATACCCAGCTCTGTAAGTGCAGTTTGGACTCTGACCATTATATACCTCCAACTTTATGATTTCTGATGAGTAATGGGAAAAAAGTACATCTCTCAGGGCTTAAACACATGATATATGTACAATCACTCCTTTACAAGTGTGATGTTCACGTAATGGGCTGCAGAGAGCTCCACTAAATGCTTTACTGCCCCAAGTGCCCCCAGACCTTGGGAAACCAGAGCCCGGTGCCCCATGGCTAACGCATGTTTGCTCTGACAGCCTCCACCATTGATAAATAACAGCAGCTCTTCTTCAGCCTGCTGGTGCAGTCGCTTTCAGCTGCAGCTCTCCAATGCGTCTCCACAGCCAAGATTGAATCTTCCCCATTCATTAGACTAAGTGGATGAGGCTCTCTAATAGGGGCTCCCTTCCCCTCAATAATTGCCGTTGATTGGCGTAAATTAGACCCTAGTTGCCAGACGAGTGATTCTCGACGACGATAATCCGATTCCCAACTCAAACTAATAGGATTTTAACTCTGGCTTTGGCCTAATGTCCGTCTGCAAACCCTGGCGATGGCCCTATGCCCCATCTAGCCGACGTCCTCTGGATCATATCTGGGCCAGGCCACGCTGAAGCTGCAGTGAGTGCATGGATTCGGCGGGGTTAGGGCGCCGGGTCATTGCTGTCCTTCGCCCCTGCGCTCTCAGTGACTCATCCTGTGTATGACATTCTTGGCATCAATTGGTCATTCATGCGCGTCACTTACATCATCAGGAGAACATGCATGTGAATGAGGCTGGAGTCTGGTGGGGGGGGGGACAGAGCAGATGTTGGGTGTCCTCGGTAGACGTGCAGTCCCAGTTCAGGCCTGGGCGCCAAAGGATGAGACCTATGAGAGCTCTGAGTTCTGAAAGAGAGTCTGGACGTAAATCAAACTCCAAAGCAAACAGTCGTTTCAATCCCAGAAGCCCCATGTCTTGTCCCGGAGGCAGCGTTCTCCTGTGGCTGGACGCACAGTTGACATCAATGATGGTGACTACTTTGGCTGAACATAATAAAAAGCTGGCTTACATCACATTACCAGTAATTCCACGGTTCTAAATGTTTGGGAAACAGTCTATTAATTATGTATGTTCCAAACCATTTGCAGCGTTCTTGCACAAGTTAGGAGCACGAGGAGATTTATGAATTGCACCCGGCCGGTTATTGCTCCACTTGAAAATGAGAAATGTAAAAAAAGGCAGCACCTCTTGCATGTGACATTAATTACAATGAATTCAAATCGTTACCATTTAAGAACTGAAAAATGGGGCAGCAGTGTTCGTTGTAGTTTGATGTGATGTGGGACTGGAAAAAGAAAATTCGAAACGCCACCCGATCTCATGTTACCAGCCTGGCACCTCTTCTTCTGTGTGCCTCCCCAACAACATGAAGACGAGTACACTCAATGTTCCTTTGTCATTCAGTTGATAAGGCGACGGTGCTACTACTAAGGCCCGAGGACTAATGAATCTCCACTCCATTACCGCTGAATCGGACAGATTGCTCTCCAGGAGAAATGAATTGAGTTTTTTGTATTTGTGAGATCATTCTCCCTCCATTAACTGCTCTTTATCCCGTCTCTTCATCACAGGCAAATCAGGTTAGGCAGCCATGATTAGCTGGGGTGGCCTCCCTTTTTAAAAGGTAATTGGGTTTGGCGGCTCAGCTGATAGTGCCATTAGGACCAATAAAGGCTGGGCTTGGCTCATAGAGTGAAACAGATTCTTCAGCAGCAGATGGCAGATGGAGGGAGAGGGCTCTGATGCATTGAGGCTGAAAACAAAGTTTGTGTAACCAAAGTAGTTTGGGGGCATCCTCTCTGTACCCCCCCCCCCTCCCCCCCCTGTCATCCTCCCTCACCATCACCTAACCAGCTGAGAATTGTTGTATCTTCAAGTGACATTTTCAAATGGAGGCGGTGATGGCTTTTAATATCCCGAACACTGATTACAAAATCATTTAGCAATTAGAATGTGGTATTTTTTTTTTTCTTTTTGATTTGGATAATTAATCATTCACGCAGAAATGTTTTAATGGTGTACTCGGGGCTGTGATGTCACCAAGGAGCGGTGAAGCTGGTGCTTTATGGGAAATCTGTTGTGTAACGCCTTGTTGTTGCTAGGAGACATAGAAATGACAATTTTGGGGGGGGAATTGTTCTGAGGGCTTTAAAATTCCGGGTCCGCATCCAAACCTGTTGACATGTAGAAAGATTTAACAGCAGTTGATGAGGGTGAAAGATGTCGAACGAGGACGCACAAGCGCGACCAGGGATTGATCGGCCCCTCTGTATCATCTCCTGTCATCTGGACTGTGGGAAAGGTGAACTCGCCAATTCCGAGAATTCCCGCGAAGCCGCAGATAACCTTACTGCATCTGGGGCTCTGTCCTATAGGAAAAGGTGCATTAGTGGTGACAGGAGGGCCGGTGGGGACTGGTGCTGATGGGCGATTTAGACGGCTGGAGGTGGGCCTGTGTATTATGTGGCCGGCCATTGCTGTGACTGTCTCGCTCTTATCTCCTCCACCGAGGGGGTCCGATCCCCCACCGTTCCTCTTATCTTGTGGGGCGAGACTTTGTTTCTCCCCCCCTTTTCCTTCCTGGAATCGTCCCAGTTTACAGAACTGTGGCATTGGCAATGTGAAAGGTGACTCTGTAATCCTCTTCTTTTATTTCTCATTTCAAACCAGTTGCAAAGTTCATGTAAAGAAGCCGTCTCTTTGGTTTCATCTTTAAATCATTTGTGGGATTTGATTTCATGACAGGATACATCCATAATACAATCAGCTGGGTCTCTGCTGACCTTATCAACCTTGAGGACGGTTGTAATTTGCTGCAAAATGAAACAAACCCAGTCAACGAGAGGCCACTGCGTACTTTACTGCGGTGATTATATTCAGCATCTTTTTGTCGGCGGCGGTTTTGATGCCGGAGACAAAGAAAACAGGTAAATGCAGTATAACGGAAATTGCAATGATCTATTTTGCTTCTGCGTGTCTGTTTCGGTTCCTGCACACGCGGAGGATTGTAATGCTTAAGTATAACCAGAGGATTGCGGTACATTTTCACCTGAGAGCTGCACATTTCCAGCCCTCCTAAATAAAACATTGTGTCGCCAGGCGCCGGTAAGTGTCCCTCAAAGAGCAGAGGGAGGAAGGGCGAGGGTAAAAAGCGTCCAGGTTAAGTTGTTTGAAAGGCCCCGGGTATTAAGAGGCATTTTACACTTAAGAAGTTGGTTTCGCTGGGTTTTCTGTTTCCCCTCTTATTGATTGATGCTCAACTATCAATGCATAATAGAAAAGCACTCAGAGCAAATGCAGGGTTATGGCCTTGGGAGGGAGTCGGCAGACGAGACTGCAGCAACCCCCCCACTCCAATGCCATTATTGGCCCATAAAGGATCCCTCGGGAAGGCCACGGTGTTCAGATCAGCACACACCAAATACCCAATTAAAAAAGGCTTTAAATTCCCTCCTCTTTCCTGGACGAAAATCAATCTGAATTCAATCTATTCGGCTAGGATTCCGACAGAGCAGGTAATTGCCCATAATCGGTCAGCTAGGTGACAACAGCTTAAAGGGGAGACACTAATACAATCAGGTATTTGCTTTCAATGCCTGTCCTGGGCCCGGGCCTCGGCTGTCGAAAAACAGGTAGAGTGCAGTTTATGTAGCCATCAGACAAAGGCGTGGATAAAGTTACACAAGTCCTCTATTGTGTGGGGCGCTCGCTCGACAGCTGATAAAGACATTCTGTAAAGTACTGGAGGAATGATACTTCCTAAATGACCCGTCATAAAGCCGCAATAAATGTATTCAGCAATCGTCTTGGAAACGGCAGCTTGTCAAGGAACTGGAAATGAAATAGCGTCCGTATTCTTCAGTCGGCGGTTTCACATTGTCAACACATATTATCGGCGTAATTTGCGCACAATACTCCCAATCATGACAGCATTAGTTCAATGGAATTCTACGCTCCTGCTAAAGATGTATACACATACTTAATGGTAGCATTAGATAAGTAGTATTTAATGGGGCTATATTACTGCTCATAACCCCACCCTACCCCACCTGGGTGCATGTGTTTCCATTGCCTAATGCATGTGCTCACATGCGGCCTTAATGTTTCTTCCTCTCAAGCAGCTCTCCAGCAGAGGATTCATCATCCGCAGACAGATGATACTCTCTCTATATTAATTAAGAGACGAGGATAAAACACGAAGCAGAAATCAACCAAATTACATATTTTTTTAAACTGTCATTTAAAAATTCATTTGTTGTTTTTACACAAAAATAGTAATAACAATTACAAATGCAAAAAGATTCTCTTGCTCCTAAATTTGACTTTTCTTGTTTACTTGTTGTATGTGGAGATTTAAAAACTATTTTTCTTTTGGCTTTAATTACTTAAAGACAATATTTGCCATTTTAATGCTGGATGTGTAGTTTTGGGGCCACTGGGCCCTCAAGCCACCAAAATACAGTAAAGTATCGAGGAAAAAAAACAGAAGACGCACAAATCCGAAACCAAAACACACAAGCCCCTGAGCCGAAAACTGTTATTTCCTTTTGCGGGAGCTGAATCCACCTTGAAGTCCAGTTTGCCCGGCTGGTAACATGATGTCCGGGGGTCAGCGGGGGTCAGCGGCAGGAGGCTGCGATTAATGGATCTCTCAATAAAACGGGAGCTAATATTACCACCTCTCGCTCGCTCGCTACCTCTCCCTCTGCCCGACTTCTCCAAAGTGGAGAGGGAATTCCTCGCAGGCAGACAGCGCAGGGCAAACAGCTTGGCTCTTGAAATTATTTTCTGTAATGGGCCCGGGATTCGAAAGTGGAAGCACACTTTTAATTGACCAATCAAAAGGAAACAAAGCAGCCAATCTTCAGACATGAAGCCGAAAGCGAATCGAATTTGTTTCATTTCCGGCTAGAATCCATGGCCATTTAAGGCCGTTACACAGTACATCAGCGCAGTTGATTATGAACGTATCAAACAGGCAGCCGCATTAAGAGCCTCTGACTTTGCTGCATTAATAAGAACACTGGAAATCAATTTCATCCCCTTTGTAGTTTAGCATCATCTCTTTTGTTAACGAGTGAAAAATGTCGAGCTGAATTATTAAAATCTAATTTAGTGATGAGCTTCATCGTGTATTTCATTCAGATTTTCTTCCTGAAACGAAAAATCAACTTGCAGCAAAAGAAAAACACACTGTCACCATAACTCCCACTGTCCTTACTTCCACCCAGTACTTGTGTGTCATGTCCTCTGAAGTCACATCTATAACATTTATTAAGACAGGAACCAAGTGGGAGAAACAAAATGAAAGCAGCAAACAAAAAGGCTCCGACTGTGAGAAAAAGGGGGAAAAGCTCCATTTATTCCAAAGCAGTCAGCGATTACCATCCGTCATCATGATCCTGTACAGCTGCTCTCAGTGAACCGAGTGACTGTGAGTGGCATCGCTGAACGCGCTCTGCATCTTTTGTCCATCAGGTGGCGTATAACCCTGTCAGATGGAGAGCCACACTGACGTTCTGATTTCTACCCAGTGATTTCAGCTGTGAGGACGCCAGTCAGCATGAAGGTGAGCTCAGGCTGCCTGGAAGAAATATGTAGATTGTTTACTTGAGAGAAAATATGAATTATAAATTCAACCTGACGTTACACTACTTGCACTAATTGCAAGTAGTGTAACATCAGGCATACAGATGCAGTAGTGAAACATTTAAACAACAGCATACGTAAAATATTCCAATGTAAACTTATATTGCAAACAATTTATTTTCTTTGTTTCTCAGGAACTTTGTTTTCTGACCCAAGGTCAACAAATTAAATCATCCATTAAAAAAACATAATCTTCCCCCTCCTGAAACACAGCTTTTGTAAAGTCGCCATTTTAAAAGAACTCATCCATTCTTAATGTCCAAAAAGTTTAGTCTATTGAGCCACAGTGAAGAAAAAAGCACAGGTTCCTTAAAAGTTCTGTTGCGTTTACAAGACATAGGTTAGAATACACAGAGCTACAGTGACTCTCTACCGAGAGGGACGAGAAAAGGCCGTAAAAGCAAAGAAGTGACAGAAATGGACATATACACATCATAAAGGAATTTGTTTTAAAGTTGGTTTCTGTCATTTCAGGTATCGCACTGATGTTTAAGTGTTAAATTTCCCAGTAGGTGTGATTTTAAATATCTAATTTGATGCCAAAAAAAATTGAGTAAAACGTCCTGATTGGTTGAGCGCTTGTATCGGCAGAACCCGGATGCCACAGCTCACCAGCTTCAAATGTGCAAGACGGCAGCGTTTGGTTTAATTTCTGGATAGTCGGAGGAAGTGTCAGCCATCTTTATTTGCCGTCCGTGGTTCAAAACTGTCTAAAGAGTTGTACCAAGTAATGGTTGTATATAAGTGGAGGTTATTTTATTCTCATATATTTTGCTGCTGTAGAATCCAAACTTCTACTCGCACGCACGATGCACCTGTGCAATTTATCAATGCGTCGCCGCGTGAGCCTATAACCTGTGAAAACAAATCAAAGGGGCATTTGCAAAAACGCACATTTCCGCAGCGCACCGCAGCCACTTTGAAGCCGCGATGCGACTCAATCTGTTGCTTTCACGATGCCGGGGCCGCAGCGAGCAGCTTGTATTTGATTTCACAGAGAGGTGGTAAACATGCCGGCCTTTTCCACATCTCTGTTGTTCCGACACGCTCAGCTGAGACAGAGCAGCTCTAAAGTGTCAGCTTGAGGATGTGGGCACTGCAGGTCGGCTTTCACACACACAAACTTACACCTCTCACGTTTCAGCCCACAACACGGGTGGATGTTACTGCCAGTGTCCCCTTGCCGGCCTCGGAGTGAACGCTGATGTAATCTGTGAGTTGAACTTGGTTGGGAGAATAAAGTGATGACAATGTGTGATTTAGATTTGAGAAAAAGCAAGAATCTTGAATTCTAGGCAATAATTAGCTGTTGCTTTAATGGATTTTGGTGTAAAATCCACCCTTAAACACGACATAAATAATAATTTAGGGCCAATTCCACACAATACCAAACATATTTCTTTATTTTATAAACCTAATCTTGTGTCCAGTGTGACTTCTACAAACCTATGATATTGTTGCGTCCGGAGAAAGTGACGGGACGCTGCTCACTCTCATTCAGAGCCGTGTTCCCTTTATCTGGTGAAATAAAATGGAGCTATCACGGCTGATGAATCCCAGGAGGTGGCTTTTATTAACTCCACCTCATGTTAATAGGTGCGATGGTACTAGCGGTTTCAGAGCAGGACTGCCACGGTCTCCGAGGCACCCAGGGCTTTCACGTCACCACATGCGGGAGGGGAAGCGGGTGCCACCTTCCCCTGTCGTCGTCGTCCCCCTCCTCACTCTCTGTCTGTCTTCCATATTGCCCCGTCAAGCCCGAAGGCCACCCTTTTGTCACAAAGTAAATCAATGTCCCCGCCCCGCTCTGACATCCCCTCACCGCTTGCCCATCAGGAGAAGTTGTCCACACATTGACACCCTCCTCCTCCTCCTCCTCCTCCTCCTTGTCGTCCTCTCCCGGTCTTTATTATTTTAACTAATCAGGATTGCTGCACCTGTCTGTCAGTTCTGTGGGTCGCCGCTCCATGCAAAGGGAAAAGTAATTAAAGTGGCTGGCAAAGCATGCTGGGGGTTTGGTTTAGGGGCAGAGAAGGCGGTGCAGCGTTGACAAGATGAATCGGATACAGAGCTTTCATTAAATCCTCCCCTCCCCCTCCTCTCTCTCTCTCTCTCTCTCTCTCTCTCTCTCTCTCTCTCTCTCTCTCTCTCTCTCTCTCTCTCACCACCTGAAGCCCTCTTTGTGCTCGCTCGGCAGTGGCCAGGTAAGGAAGGAGTTAATAAAGCGGCGGCTGTGTTGTTTCTAATTGCGTGGATGAATAAATGATTGCTGGAGGACAGCGTGAATACTCATGTGATGGAGGCCCAGATAATTGTATCCTCAAAAAATATCTGATATCTTGCAGATACTAATACCTTCCGGAGACACGCAGGCTTCAGACGCTCCACAACACTTCAGATCAAGTGTGGGCTTAAATACTTCCATATCATATTTATACTGGTTTCACTTCATATGTCATATTGCTATCATCATTTGATTTTTTTTCACATGATTACAAGGGGCCATTGCAGGACAGAGACAAACTGTCTGGGCATGTTGGACAAACTCGTTTTAGTCTCGTTTTTTTTTTTGTGTAGATAACAGCAAAACTCCTGTTATTGTCTCGGTGCAACAGATACCTATTTAGCACCAAAGTTAATGAGTATATGTAGGGTTTTTTTTAAATGAGGGACAACCCACCAATAAAAGGCGATTGACTCTTTCCCCATTGCCAGTAGAGGAGTTTGCCTTTTTGTTTTTTGGGGGGGTTCTTTTCCCTGATACGTAATGTTCAACGTCTTGTCTCTCTGCGAGTGTTGCATCTATGTAAAAAAAACAGTACACAACCGTTCATGGCTACTTACACGGCAACACAACAAGGTTCAATATCACACGGAAAAAGTGCAGTGGTCAGCGTCTAGACAGCTAAAACAATAAAGAATTGACTGAATTGACAAAATATACTGGGATTTCAGAGTTTTGCACAAAGATGCATTTTGTTTCCTTGTCATTTCGAGGATGAATGTGACCAGGACCAAATCACAACCTCTTTATTCAAAACCCAGAACTGTTATTAGGCCAACGAGAGGAGAAGTCAATCACCAAACACATGAGAAAAAGTGTTTTCAAGGCCCGAGTCGAACCCGAATCTGTGCCGCTGCTGCTGCTGTGAGCGAATCACCTCAGCCTACCTCCACAGCCCCTCGTTCTCGTTTCCAAATCATTGCATTTGACTTGATTGCGCTCGTGCATCGGTCACCCAGTGCAATCACGTCTTAAGTCATATCTCCGTTAGCTTTATGGCTGCGTGTTTCAATAACCACCGGCTTGTAAGCACCTTCAGGTTGACACAGAGGAGAAGAAACGTCTTTGTCGTGTGTATTAACACCGCCGTGTGGGGGCAACTTAGTGTCAATAAACCCTGCTGCTGGCAAGGCGACGGCGGGCGGGAATGGACAATCAGAGCGTCTGGAGGGGATCTGCAGGGATACATAACACGGTGGGGGCTCGGGGAGGCTCCTCATCTAAGTGGGGACTTGGGGTCTTCCCCAGCATTCTGGTTAATGATCTGCATTATGAAGCATCAGAGCACTTTATGAGGGTCCCTGAGAGGCTGGTGGTGATGGGGGATGTTGCTCCTTGCTCAGTCAGAGCGAGACGTGACGCCAACGTAACGTGCAGACCGAGCCCTCAGCTAAAGCTTTCCATTTGGAGCCCTTCGCCGAAGCCTCCTCCTCCTCCCCTCCCTCCCTCACCCCGAGTCAGTGTCGTCTTCACTGAAACAGGAGCAAAGTGCTTTAAAAGGGGAGATGGGAATAAACCAGGGGGAGGGTTCGTAGGGAAATGTGATTATCATCAGAAAACTGCAACGAGACCAAGAGTGTTTTAATGCGCAAATGCACAAAAAGTGATATTTTATTACAGCTTGAAGGCTTTCAAAAATTACTGGAAAAGGCAGGAAAATGTGTCTGAGATGGAGACACTGAAAAGCCTGTTTAACGGGACATAATCGGTTTAACCCTGATGTGTCCTGTCCTTTTCACACGGAGATACGTGTCTTCGACCCCTGATTCGATAGAGTAAAACTTCATTTTGGGTGGAAAAACCACTTTGTTGCTATTACTGGTGCATTTTCAAGATGGATGAATGTGGTGGAATAAAAAAAAAAAGAAAAAGCGGGCTGCGCAAGACGTCATTTTTTAGATGTCGCTCTTAGCTGGTTTACGTGACTGACAGTCTACACTCTGTGTGTGTGTGTGTGTGTGTGTGTGTGTGTGTGTGTGTGTGTGTGTGTGTGTGTGTGTGTGTGTGTGTGTGTGTGTGTCGTTTTAAAGGAGGCTCATGTTTCCATCGCACATAATGCTGCGAAATGAGATAAAAGTGTTTAGGACGAACATGGATTACATTGACCACAACCCAGGAACATTTCCTGATTTCATTTGACTCTTAAATGTAACCGTTAGCATCCGTTTTTTAAAATTAGAGTTGGTAAAAACAAAAAAAGAAAAGAAAACCGCCTGCTACACCCTTGTGACCATGCATCATTATTAACTTAACGTATTTACGTTTTATGACTTGATTTTATTGCAGTTTATTACATTATTATCACAAGAAGCAAAATTAAACCCCCCCGTCATGTTTCGTTAATTTTTGCACGATTAATTAAAATTTCTGCTTGTGAATAAACAATCAAACGAATTTTGTTAACATGCTGCAAATATATTAGAAATATAAAATCATTTTATGGACGACTCACGTGAATTATTGCATTTAAAATGGGTACATTTTCAGTTCTTTCTAGTTCCATATTTAAAAGTACAACACAAAAGGCTGTAGAGAAAATCCCGTTCAAGCGAACTTCACATCCTGGTGAAGACACAGCATCACGTGCCAAACACAACAAACCAGCGCCAAGAACATGGCGACATACAGGGAAGGACACCTGTCTGTGGTTCATTTTTAACCCGATCGCACACAGGCCCTGGCTGGTCTGAAACAATTCTGAACAAACAAATGTAAAAATCGATAATCGAATGATTGAAAAAGTCAAAATACAAACTACCTGATTTTGCTTCATTTTGTTCTATTTTTGCCTCTAGATGGATTATTAAGCCTCAGAAAAAAAGCTAAACACATTTAATCACTGTGCTTTTGAACCTTTTTTAGATAAACTGGATGATTCAGTGTGAGCTGACAAAATCCCCCTAATTCTTAAAATAAATAAACTATTTAAAAAGTAGAAAAATCACAAAACGAAAAAATGTGTTTTGATGTTTGGGAGATACAGCACATTTGATGATTTCTACAAAGGTAAAGTTGCATATATATAAAATGCAACATCATTTAAAATCAGAAACGGATTCAATGTGGATTCATCTAAAAGAAGCTGCAACCGCCAAACTAATAAAGTTCTTGTAAATATTATTATATTATATTATACTTATTTCTTTGAGCGACATTGTTTTCATTATTATTTTGGATTCGTGAATCTATAATTAATTTTTATACAAATCAGGTTTTTGATAGTTTTTGGAGTAGTTTCACTTTTAAATATATAACAGTAACATATGTACTATATGGCCCTGTAGTTAATAATCCAGTAGGATAATAAGCCCCAAACCAAATACCATGAAAATTAAAAAATAGATTAATCTCAGAAAATCAAACCCTGTCCGAAATTTAAAAACATTTAACTATTATCATGATAAATGCATCATTGAAAATGTCTTAATCCCATCCTGGATCAGTGTTAATCTCTAAATAAACCTTCAGCGCTGAGGCCTTTCCTTCCAAAACAACATGTCAGAGGACGTAGTCGAATCAAATCTCCTCGAACCTCACTGATCACCACGTCTGACTCCAGGACGGATCCACGACGTCAAGGCCCTTCACACTCTGATCCATCCCGACAAATTTCCATCTCACCTTTCCCTGCTGCAGCTCTAATAGGTAACACTACCCCCGTATTAATGGCGCCGGCGGCTTGTGCGCTCGCGACTAGCCGAGCGAGCGGGTGACTACAGATTAGCGGGGTGAGGCGGGCGGATCATTAACCATAATTACCTCCAGCTAATCCACTTCCAAGCGGTACAAAATAAACAGCCAGGCCCATTAGAGGAGCTGACTGTCAGCCTGCAAGTGGCCTGTGGCTCCTTTGGCAATGATCTGAACCCCCAGGGGGATAAGAGAAGAGGGGGGGGGGTTGAGGGAGGGAGAGAGGGGGATGATGCATGAGTGATGTTGAGGCCTCGTCCACCTGATTGTCGGTGGTGGTGGTGGTGGTGGTGGAGGAGGAGGTGGGGGGGGGTCATAACATGGAGGGTGGCAGTGTTGTGGCGTTGCCGGCGACATGCTGGCAGCACTGGTGCTTTTGTTTTGTTTTCGCCGCCACCTCCTGCCTCCCCCCCCCCTCCCCACCAGCCGCCTCCCTTTCATGTACCCAGATGGTGTTCATTTTGACCTGCTCTGTTTGCCCCCCCCCCCCTGCCTCACACACACACACACACCATTTCCACCTCCCATTCATTCTCTGCCTGCAGGCGATTCCCCCGCTCTCTTTCTCTTTCTCTCTCTCTCTCACACACTCTGTGTTCGCCCATGTAATCGTGTCACGGCACAAGATTAAGCTCATTTCGAGCTCTTTTCACTTTTGTGTGCAGATGATTTATTTGCACGACCCCGTCATTATCCCGAATGTCAGACGCACGCGACGTCACATGTCGTCGTCGTGGCGATCATTCAGGCGAGGTGTTCAACAGTTGCTCAGGCCTCCTCTCGTTGTCTCTACGACACACAAACCAAACACTTAGGCCTTTATGTGACCACACGGGACAATTCAGACGTCATTCTGAGTATTTTCTCATTTGAAAGTTACCACCGAAAACATCAACACTTTGAATAAGATTGAAGTTTCTCATGTGTTTGACCTTTTCACCTCCAAAACAATCAGTCTCCTTTTTTTTTTTAAAAAACCCATCGTTCTTTACAGCTCAATTAGACGCCACTTTGCACAGAACAGATCAAATAAAAAGTTAACGCTTCATTTTACGTGAACATCATGAACATTATATTCACTGCTGGTGAGCAGAGAGCGAGTTCGCACCGGAACAGAGTCTCTGACGTGAATCATGACACAGCGGCGCATAAGAGATAAAGAAGCAGATAAACCTGTTTGCTCTGCTTGTCTTCTTCACACATTTGTGTTTCTCTTGGCAGTTTGACAAGCAGGACAACACATTTTAGTATTTAAACATTTATTACCTCGTCCAAAGAGGTTTTATTCTCTATACTCGTTTGTTTGTTTGTTTGTCGGCAGGTTTAGACAAAAACTACTGAACGGATTTCACAAAATTTCATGGAAATCGGTTTGGTACTTTTTGAGTAATGCGGCTGACAGAAAGACAAAACAAATGGCAAAGAAAACAGAAGAGTGTCTCTCTGTGGCCGCTCAGCCTCCTAATTATGCCACAATTTCTTCCATCAAGATCCATGATTTACTCTGAAAATGTAACTTCTTCCTCCATGACTCATACAACATCCTTCAGTTCTGTCGTAATCCGCGTCGTAGGTTTTGCATAAAACCCGCAAACAAAGAAAAACAAACAACGAGGAAAACATAACCTCGCTGGAGGTACTAACAGAAAACATCTTTGATAAGGAATGTATTTTGACTTTTGAGTTCGGTCCATGTCCAATCTACTAACACGGAGGAGGCAGGCTTTATCACCTATACTGTAGCCAGCCACCAGGGGGACACCAAGACGCTTTGGCTTCACTTTTGTCGAGCCTGTCATGTCGTCCATCTTTATAAACACACTTTGATTTCAACACAAAAAAATAATTAGCGTGAGCAGCATCATACAGGTGTCGTTTTTGGTTGTGTTGTTCTTTTCTCTGCATGTGCGTGTGTGTGTGTATTTCAGCAGCAGTTGCAAAGCGAGTTTATGCTTTTCTCAGCCGGATTCATCACTGGAAGCGACAGGGCCGTTGCTCTGGAACACACCCAGGTCTATTCGTCTTCACTCTTGGCTCCTTTTCAGGGGCTTATTGCAGTTTCCCTTCACGCCCCTTGATGTCGGTGCATCTGATGAAATGGGGGCACTCATCCAAGGAGCAGCTCTCAGGCAGAGACATGAGGGAAGACTCATCTAAGTGTCTCTTTGATGTTCGTCAACCTGCACCCACCGACTGACACGGTCACCGGCGAACGAGCGACACATTCTTCCTGTGTTTGATACGAGCTGCTTGTGTTGCTCCTGCTGTGGTTTTGGTTAACATGGCTTTTAACATGATACATCGAAAAAGAAAAAACACACATCGTCACCGGCAGCCGGACTCACAGACAGAGAAGGCAATGGAAATTTAATTTAGTCGCAATTAGAACCTCTCCCTCATAATGAAATCTGAAAGGGGATTCTTTGGGCGTTCATTATTCTTCTTTTTGAAATCGCAGGATTTTGACGCAGGAAATTCAATTCATCAGGCGCTTGCGTAGACTTAATTTCGACTCAACTGGAAGTGAGAGCAGCCCTGCCAAAGGCTTTTCGAGTCACTGGGAGACTGAGGCTGACACATTGAAAGAGAAAAAGAAAATCAGAGACGTTTTAAATACTCGCGAAATTGTCTGAATGATTTACTACCTGCTCTGGCAAACAGTCTCTTATGGTTGAAGTTACACACGTACGGCAAAATAATTAAACAAGATCATGTCCTGGTGAAAACATACCTCCACCAGATGAGCTGTCCCACCTCAGGATCAAAACAAATACTGAACCTAACCCCTGCCTGCTGTTTATGAGGGAGCTTAAGAAAAGACAAGTGAGTCCGGCCGAGGTTTAGCAAATAAATCACCTGACCCGAGGACGGACGACGGATAAAGTGCAAATCGGCGATCGGGTTCACTCGACTTTGAAAAAAACTTATTGGGTTTCACCAACAGGTGCATTTGACTCCAATTTCCAAAGTGTTCCCTTTTATTTTGAACAACACCTGCTCCCTCTCTCTCTCTCTCTCTCTCTTTCTTTCTCTTTCTCCTGCAAACTCTTTTCTCTTTTATTATTCCTTCCTGATCGAGTGATCCTGTTTCCAGCAGCAACCTAGAGCAACACTAAAAGCCACCCAACCCAAGAACAACCGGGAAACATTAACCGGCCGCTCCGCTGCCCACTAATGGATCGGACCCATTTCATCAGCAATCTGACATCTAATGAATATATATTTTATCTTCCCATGCCAGTTATCGGAATGTCCTCCCCGTTCCGAGAAATGGCCGCCATGGGACTCTTTTGAACGGACCTTTTTCCCTTTGACTGGCACCTGTACGCCAATCACGATCGCTGCAACCAGCCCACAATCCTCCCTTGTTTTTTTCCTCTCCTCTCTCTCTGTCTTCAATATGGTGGGTGTATTAATAATTCATGGCCAGTTATTAGGGCCAGTTCAATAGGAGATCTGCTGATGGAGGGTCGGTGCTCGCCTAGCGTGCCCGGAGGGATGCTGCGTGTTGTTGTGTCAGCCCCCATCTGCCAGAATGCAATAAGGCAAACAATGGAGGCCTTGATTTCCACCAGCAGGCCCATAATCTTTAAATGGCTATTAGCTGAAGAGTGCAACCAGTCAATAACCGACAAAATCCTTTTAAAAGCCTCTCTCTCTCTCTCTCTCTCTCTCACTCCTTCTCTCTCTTTCTCCATTCCTCTTGTTCTCTCTCTCTCTTCCTCTCTGCCTCTCCGTCTCTCTCTCTCTCTCTCTCCTTCCCTCGTTCCTGGTCAAATTGGGACACAGTCACGACGATAAAACTCTTATCACGACAGCAGCAGCGGCAGCAGGAGCCATTGTCAATGGCGGTGGCCAAAAAATGAGAACAACTGAGGTCAGCGTCTGTTTTCTTATCGTCTCAGGGAATCACCACGCTACACGACACCACGTGTTGATATGGTAACGTGACCTCACATGACTTCCTTCAGCTGGCGTCTCTTTCACCTCTCGCTTCTCCTACGGAATATAAATCTTACAGTAACAATCATTTCTCTCCTTCGTGTCATAGCAAGAAATAGTAGCGAAGAGGGAAATCCTCACGTTTGATTTGTCAGAAGAATCCTCTGGCAGCAAGTGACCGTGTCTTGAAATAAGCCAGTTGTCTGCCGCTGACGTCGTATGGATGATATACTTCTGCTTTTGCCATCAATCACTTGAGATGCAGCTTGAATGGGATTGAATTACTGTTTACAAGGATGAGATTAAATTGTTTTTAATATACAATGTTATGAAAGCAATAACCTTTTTGATGGCCGCAATCATATCCTAATAAAACTGATATTCATTAGTGTCAGGGAATATTCCCTGCTTCCAATCTCGGTGAACTAATACGCTACCTGAATCACCGCGGCTGGTACACAAACAAATCCTGTCGTCCTCCGCGGCTGACAAGGTAAACAACACGACGCCGAGGGCAAACAACGCATCACTTACAGTACACCCGTCAACCACGAGTCTTTCAAGGGACTTTGGGGGCCCTGGGAAAAATTTACCTGGGGGCCAAGAAACACGTGATTCCAAACCAAGTCTTCTCAATTTTACAAATTTTTCTCTTTTTAATCAAAATTATAAACAAAGTGCAGAGTGTCCCAAACATCGTGTGACTCTCTCTCTCTCTTTGAGGTGGATGTGTGGTGGTAGAGGAGGGTGAACAGTTTGTTCAAGCTGCTGCAGTTCCTGCTCATCACCAGTAGGAGTCAACAAAGGTCACAGTGCAGATTACTTAAATCCTGTTTACCCAAAATATTATGAGGAGCCTGCGATGACTCTGTGTTGAAAGGTTCCTGCTGAACATTTGTAGCTTCCTGCTGTTTTGGGTTGAACTGCAGTTAGTGAGATGTTCATGGTGGAAACAACCTGGTGGTCCAATCACTGCTGCAGGATTCATCCACCCTCCACTTCCATATGTTCAGTTGTGACTAAAATGGGTATAAATACATTTCTAGTCCTTTTTCTGTTCTTGCACAAGCATGAGTGGCTTGTGATGAAATATTTGCACAGACTAAGCAATAACATTTTATTATAATATTTAAGATTATGTTACAATGTTTTTTTTATGGTTTGGATCTATTTAGTTCATTTAGTTTGATTCTCTTTCATTTAGTTTGCCAGTTTGTTAGTTTCAGGCCCTGTCATGCCCATAGTGACACAGGACACAGAGTTAGGTCAGAACAAGAACTACTTTAAATAACATAAATCATCTTTGGGAAAGATTTATTTAAATTTGCTAACAAGTAGGAGGTGAGCTTTATGACCTATACTTCAGCCAGCCTGCAGGTGGCGATCAAGATAATTTGGCTTCACTTTTGGGGAGCTGTCATGTCGTCCATCTTTAAAGGCCGGTTATGGCGAGGAGGACAAATAGCTAGAACCTGGAGGAGGGGAAAGAATATCCGATAAGAGAAGACAGAAGAATTGTTTCGCGAGACAAGCTTCAGATATATTTGTCTAATAGGGGAAAAAAAACCCACATACATCATAATGGAATGCGGCCTGCCTCAACTTTGTGGGCTGTTAATACAACTTAAGACTCGATGATGATCCAGTGCAAACAATAAATCCTGCTGCTGAAGACGTCCTATTCAGAAACGTCACTCTTTCATCCTGCAAGGTTCACTTCACACACATGATACAGACGCACCAAAAAAACTCTTTATGTTCCAGCGTTCATGTTTAAGTTAATCTACAGCTTTATATTCATTTTTAATGATGGGTCTTATTCAGCTCGGCCCAATGCTGCATAAATAATGAATCACACACACAAAGATGCTATTTGACACTCTCATAAGTCACAACAATGAATTATAAATGCTTCCTAAATGTTGTGTAGTTGCTTTATGTATCGTGTAAGTTCTCCACCGTCACTGAGGCGAACACCCTGATGTTCTATCACTCTACTGCGCTCGCACTTCTTCCACCGGTCACGGAGGGAGCGAGTCAGAAGCGTCACCTCAGTCAGATTGACACGTCGGTTACCACACTGTCACACATCAGCGCTGGTGTTTTGACAGGCCGGCGTGACCTCAGTGTTGCACAATCACATGATCACAACTGCTCGGTTCAGAGGTCAACGCTAATGGATGGTGGAGCGCGGGGAAGCAGCTTTATGTCTGTGTGTGTGTGTGTGTGTGTGTGTGTGTGTGTGTGTGTGTGTGTGTGTGTGTGTGTGTGTGTGTGTGTGTGTGTGTGTGTGTGTGTGTGTGTGTGTGTGCGTGCGTGCGTGTTTGTGTTTGTGCAGCCGTCTGAAAGTCGTATTCTCATATAGACTGCAGGATGTGGCTGATGGTTTGATCCTCATGTAAGATATGACACCTTTGAAGTAATGAAAGTACTTTGAAATAACTTTTAGGAGTCTGACACATACGATAATGAATTACATGGTCAACATGTCTATTTCTAAACCTTCATTTTGCCACAATGAAACAAATTTCATTATGTGTGAAATTACATGTAAATCTTCATGCGGCCTACCCACTGTTTAATAAGTAAAATAACACTAAATTTATTTGATATCTCACTATATTGTAATGTATTTAAAGTCTTAATTGTGAAGGAACTTGTAATATTGTGAGAAACAAGTTGTAATTTTATGAGAATAAAATGTCCCTTTTCTTAATTTGCATAATTTTACGACTTTATTCATAAAATTGTGATTTCATTCTCAAAATCTCTGAATCTTTTTCTTAAACATAGCCCTTATGCCCTTGTGTGATGTGTTTTTTATGGGAATTTCTATCACTTAACAATCAATTTCTGGGTTTCTGTGTTGTGTGATAGATTTATACCCACTTTTCCTGAAGCCCACTCACGGAAAACAATAGAATAAAATGACGACTAACGGAATCATAATAGACACATGATCTTTACATTATCTTTAGAAAGAATCTGCTGACAGCTGATGATGTGTTTGGTGCCCTGCCTATAGGGAGACCATCAAAATAAAAGTTCCCATTCGTTGGTTTTGGTCCAAGGCCAACACGCCCACACAGGAAACGCGAGAACGCTCGGTCCACATAGGAAACGCCTCAATATGTGCCCCAACCTCCTCCATCTTTTTTACCCCCACCCCCCCCACCACCCCCCCATCTCTCTCCCACTCTCTCCGTCCCTCTCCCGTTTCCATTCTCCTTTTTCTTTTCCATCTTTATCTTGACCCTGTTCTGTTGCTATCTCGCTTTCCTCTACCCCTGCTTGTTCTCTGCTCTCTCCCCCCCACCCCCCCGGTCCTCCCCTCCCTCCCTGTCTCCCACTCCTCGTCTGCATCCCTCAGTTCGTATCCACCCGACAGAGAGTCATCCATCTTCATTGGGGAGACATGTGCTGTTTTGACAGTAAGGGCTCTGACGGAGCGAGAGGAAGGAAAGCAGCAACCCCTTGACAGCGAAAAAGACACATTATCGGTGGGAAAACACATCCTACCATCAATTACTGAAGCCCATCTAACTCCAACAACAATTTGGGTATTAGCTTTACAGTGACTGGCGTCCGACCCGATGATCCACCGTGTCAGTGGAGCGGTGTTAAATCAATGTACGAACGTAAACACGGTGCTCGATGTGAAAGGAACTGATGTTTTGGCTTTTTGATGCTTCTTTGGTCTGATCAATGCTTTTTATTTGGATGAATATCGTTGTTGTGGATACTTTGCCAGTTTAGCCACTGAAGCTATCGTTGCTGTAGATGAAAATCCTTTATACATTTGAAAATCTCGTGAATTATTACTCCACCGTCTGACCATTGACAAATGGCAGTTTTATTGATAGAAGACAATCAATCTAATACGTGGGACATCTGCAGTGTAAGTGATGTGCAGCCGGATTGGTTTGTAATTGCTGTCAGAGGTGATCTTAGTCGGTGTCCTGCCGTGTGGAGCCGTATTACTTTGACCTAAAGATGACAGTTCAATTAAATGCAGTGTCTTCAGGCAGAGAGGATGTGACAGGCTCGTCCGTGACAGTTGCCTATAAAGACGTAATGACATCGCTGCCAGTCAAGCTGTCACGAGTCTCTCCTCTGTTGCTTTTCACTGTCATGGCATTAAAGATAAAACACTTTGAAGGAGGGTCAATCAATCAATATTCCCAAAGTCACAATTCAGATTTTTGGAAACAAGAGAAATGGTGGCCCACACATAGTCGCCGTTCAGAAGTTAGACATTTTCTATTGTTTGGGCACTTTACTCAAACACTGATAGATCTTGCAACTTTAGTGAAGTTTAGAGTCGACTGACAGATTTTTGATTTACTGTATGTAGAGAAACAAATGGAAGCCAATGGGAAGGGGCATGTACAAAATGAAAGATGGGAAGCAAATTAAGTCTATATGAAGAATAGTCCTGATATACAGAAGTTTGGAACTGATTTTAAAAAGTTAATCTTCAAAAGAATCTGAGTGGAATTGTCAGAGATAAAAAGGGATAAACTCTCAAGAAAGAGTTTTAATATTTAGCTGCTAGGAAGTTCACAAACTCGCCAAATAACCAAACACACGCTGGGGTTCCTGTTCCCTCGGATTTTACTGTTTGTGAATCAGGTGGAAAGTCCATGAAAAATAGGATCAGAATCTGAATAATCTCTCTGTCCGTTGGTTCATTTGTTCATTTGTCAGCAGGAATACACAAAAACTGAGTCACTACTATATTGTGTAATAATAATATGACATTTTTCCTTTTACCGAAAAAGGGCATATGTCTAATTTTCTAATACTAATAGCCTAGATGACTGATAAGCAGAAAACGACTGTCTGCGTTGTCATTAACAGGACAAGATGAAGAAGCATCGTCAGTGATGGGATGGCGTTAAATGATATGAATGATAGGAACATTCCCAAATGAAGATGTAGCAGCTGCCTGAGGTCCTTGACAAAATATTAACACAGGGTCACACTAAACGATGAACTTGAGTTTAAAATTAGAAATGCAGACGTCACATGAAGCTCTACAACCTCGTGTTTTCCCCGATTACAGACATGTGCCAACGTTTGGTCCGAACCCAGGGCCTGTTGGGGACTTGGGTCGTGTATCTACACTCTGTAAAACCTCCCTGCCTTCCTGATATCTCGTGCATCACGGTAATCAGTCTTCGATTTACTACCAAACTGATCCTCTGCGATTTTTCTTGTGCCTAATGTTGTTGTTTTTTAAAAGTTGTCACATAAATCAAGTCGAATCAAGAGGAGGGAAGAGGTGATTCTCTCCTCTTCCCCCGTGCATTCGCTCATCCTTCTGTTGCAGACGCTCTCCCCACCTGGCGCTCGCGTCCCGTCTGTAGGCGCTTACGCGGGGATGCCGCTCGCTCAGCGCTTCCTCTTGACGACCCTCTGAGGTACGTTTGATGTCAGCGTGTACAGCTTGTTTTCCTTTTCTCCCTCGGATTCCGTCTCCCGCTCCCCCTCTCCCTCTCTCGCTTCTTCTTTAGTCTGAAGTGCCGTTGTGTTATTGGATGCAGGTTTGAGAGGAGAGGCCGCGGCACCAGATTGATGGCCGCCGGGGAGCGTGTCTGTGACACACACAGGCCTGAGAAGAAGCACAGAAAGAGCTCCTCTCTGCCCCCATCCATCATCACTGTGCCCTAATCACCCAGTGATGGAGAACGTACAGGATGGAGGAGGAGAGAGTTCAGGATGACAGACGTGTGTGCGCTGCACGACAGAAACGGTTCTGTGCGCCGTGCGCTGCCTTCTTCTCCAGCTTTATTTCACCGGGGGAGCTTTGTGGCGCAGAGATGATTTGTCTCGGCTTCACCGTCCACGCGGTTAATCCCTCATCTCGCAGGAATGATATCATCTCAGGATGTGAAGTGATTTGTAGTAATTGTAGAGATCACCAGTGATTTGCTGTCAGTCTTTCGGTACAGCAATGTGGCAATAGTCGTGAGAAACATTCACTAGATCTTCATTGTACACAAACCAGGTAGGATGACTGCAAAGTTTTCTAACTTCACTCTGCACACTACGTCCAGCACACACAACAAATGCAACCGATACACCCCCCCCCCCTCCCCATAGTCTCGTTAAAGCTACGACCACGTGAACGCGCACCATCCGACAACTGCTGCCGACTTTTCCACTCTAACTTCCGCTCTATTGTCTCTGCGTTTAACATCGAGGTTATCAAACACTTACTCAGTTTATCATCAGATAAATATGTCAGCGCCGTGTCAGGCGGGGTCCCCTGTTATCGTCCGTCTCTTTGAAACCGTTTAGGATCTGTAAATAGTGCCCTGATCGTGTGAAACTGTCAGACGTAAAATGATCTGAGATTATCTCACCTGTTTATAAGGAAACAATCGAGTGATTCATCGTGAAGATTTCTGCAGCGGATCGACAGCAGATTCACCCGACTGACAGTGAGCGGATATAAAAACGTATAAAACAGCTTATTACTGTCACAATAACAATAGAACTTGTCAAGACCCTGAAGACAGTTTCTGCAGAGAGAACAGAGAACCGCATAAAGAATGAGGCTTTAAATTCAATGTTAATTTTAATAGCGGGTTCTAATTTTATACAAGCAATTACATTGTCAAAGCGGATGTCACATTTGTCAAACAGTGGAAGTGGAAAAGGGAGGCAAAGCAACACACACACACACACACACACACACACACACACACACACACACACACACTTGAAAAAAGTGCCTCATCCGCAATTATGCCCAACAGAAAACTTTTTCCGGTGGAACATCAGTCAAACCCGAGTCTCTTCCCACGTCTCACTTTATTTGTCACCAAGATGATTAATAGTCACTTAGCGTATTATTGCACGCCATGCCGCCGCAGATCCTGCAATTATACAACAGACAGCTTCTCAGCTGTCAGTGATCCGTGCAGGGAAGAGGATACTGCAGGTTCACGAGGCAGAGGAGCAGTAGCAGAGGTGAAGACACTCGCCGAGAGGACGTCTCACTTTCAGAACATCTGCTTTTTGTCCGTTTCAGTTTCTCTCGCAGTTTGATACCAACTAATATTAGCCCAAAACACTACAGAGCAAACTTGTACAATTTGTAGATTACTAGAAATGTTCAACTGTATATAATCGCAAACACGGAGACTGTTTCCTCTTTCGTTCCCTGAACGTCCTCTTCTTAACTCTGGTGAGTGGGTTCGATCTCCTGTGAGAAGAACTGAGTGAGAGTCGCAGCTTCAAGTGTCAGAATGAGCTCCAACAAGTTGAAGAGTGAAGCTGAACTGTGGATCAGTTAAGAAGACTTTAGAAGTTATTAAAAACCAGAGTTTATCTCCAATATTCAGCAGGAAACTGTTGTAATATGAAGAATTCTAAGCAGAGTTTGGTGGATTTGTTACAGCAGCAGCTCTTCTGGGTCGGGAAGCAGAGGATCATGGGTAATATCCAGCGTTCAGTTGTGTTTCCGTGCAGTTAGTGGGACGACCCAGTCAGAGCTCCACACATTGATAGTCTTTGTTTTTGTCTCTACATGAAAACCACTTAACTGTTCAGACATGGCGCCCAACAGAATCAAAATCAGCACACGTGGCCACAGGTGGCGCTGTTGGTCAGTACAGGCTGATCAGATATGATCTCCGGAAAAAAAATGTCCAGAAAATCGTCCAAGTCTTCTATATGCGTGTGGCCTCTTCTTCATCCTGACATACTTTCATTTGTCCAGTATCGCATCTGTTGTGATTCTAGCATTTCTGTTACATACAACGTGGATTTAAATGCTTGTCTAAAAGCAGTTATACTGTGACTTCATGAATAAGCCTTGTCCTCTTAAAGCGTTCATTGAAAGACGGAGAGAGGTTTTTTTTCCCCGGGGGTTTGAATATTTGAATAAACTGACAGTTGCAGACTCGTGATGTGAAATCTTTTGAGGACTATATGGATTTCAGCCATTTTCCAGCTGAAACACGAGGACAAACGTCTGTGGTTACCTCTTCGTTGTTTTGCCACCTGGATCCTTATGAGAATGAGAATGAGGAAACAGAAAAAAGCATGACCTCGTTCACTGCAGCCATTACCCGTGAAGAAATGCATATGCTGTTCTCGCAGGTAGGACTGTGCCTCGTTTGTCAATGTTAGATGAAAGGTTGTGCAAGACAAAGACCCATTAAGAGCCCAGACTAAGTGTTTCTTCTTTCAGAATATTATATGATAGCCATTCGTTTTCACTGCCTGGTGCAGTAAGGATATGATTGACTCTCATCTCTGGAAGCACAAGGTTTATTATGAGCCTGGACTGAGCTGCCAGCATCAGTTGTTAATGTAATAAGAGTCATGAAGGCTCAACTATCACTTCATCAGGACCCCAAACACATGGAACGCTGCTACTATTACATTTTCATTCTGGAAATATAAATGTCTTTAAAACGTTTCCCATCAATTTCACGACAGTTATGCAACACATTAATGTGAACCTGCGTTGAAATGTAATTTTGAAAACAGGGTTTTGAGCACAAATCAGCATCTTGTGCCAAAGTGGTTGTGATTTCACCCTTGTGCGTTTGATTGTTGGTTGGTTTGGATGGGACATGGGACATGGGACAAGAAAGATGTCCAATTAACTTTGATTAACATCTGGGCAGAGGGACGGATCCAGAAAATAATCCAGGGATCTTGATGAGAAAATCTGGCGTATTTGAGAGCGTGTATGTTTTGGTGTAGAACCAAATAAAAATGAGATTTAACAGGAGGGTTAGGAATTGTTCAGCCACTGTTTTTTTGGTTCTACATTTTGGCTCCAGATCGACAAAGGAATTAGATTTTTCATTATGAGCTTGTGCCCTTTGAGGAGGTATGTGCTCTGCCGAGTGGGATCTGCAGCCGTCTTCAACTTCCACTCATGTCTTAAATAGTTTGTTGCATCTCTTCAGCTCTTAAACTCCCGTGTGTCTTCACCGTGAAGCAACTTCAGATCTGTCTGTTTGATCCGGTTCAAGACGCGGAGCTCCCATCATTCCTTGTCCTCATCATTAAGTGTGTTTATTCTTAGCCCTGTCAGTCGTCCATCAACGGAGAGAGAGAGAGGGATATTTCAACTTGGGAACTGCATGTTCTACCTGAGGAAAAACTGAAAACTGAAATGCTTGTGTTTGTGTTGGCCTCCAGAACTAAGAGAACAACATGGAAATCCCCCTCTTTAAGATTTCATGGACCTCCTTCTTTCCGCCCTCTCTGCTGGCGTCGCCCATTAAAGCACTCACGCTGTTCACTTTATCATTCTTATGACCCCCGTCCTCGGCACTGGTACTGAGGCTTTCCTCCCCCTCTGTCTCTAATTCATCATCCTTTATAGAGACTAATAGGCTCGGGGTGACACCAGGGAGAGCCGCCGATGACTCCTGGCTGCTCAGCTCCACTCAGAGTGAAGGGTTTTCATTTGCCTCCAAGACACGGTGGTATTCATTTGTTGCAATGGCACCCAATTTTCTCCTGGCTCGGAGCGCAAGACTCTGCGAGTCCTTGCAAAGGGAGATGTACAGCCCCGGTTTAGAAGTGCTGCATGAGGCTGTTTCTCCCCCCCCCCCGGTCGCCTCTTACTGTTAATATTACTTGTTTCATATTAAATGCCACGTATTTTATTTTGTAACTGCAGGACACAGTTGGAATACGAGCAAAGATGAATTTATTTTTCGCCTTAATGCAAAACTTTAAGAGGCCGCTTCATTCTGGGGAGTGTTCTCGCTGGGAGAGGATTTGTCATCGGTGAGATGAATCATAGCGTTGTTCTAACTGCGTCTTTGAATCCATGCAAATGAACACAAAGTTAGGTGGATGCCAACAATTCAGAGTTTTCTCTGCACTGGTGTGACCCCACAAGGAGAAAATGTTTCACCTGACTTGACTTGAAAAATGTATTTGCATTATTAACTGGAGTTTGTGGTAAGATTTTTAGATCAGTCCAGAGTCACACAGACACACACACACACACACACACACACACACACACACACACACACATTGATGAATTTGTAGGTTGAAGACAAACACAGACTGGAAAAATACTCCAGCTGTCAACTCCATGCAAATATGGTGGAGCCTTGCCTTGTGGATAAATGGCAATTAAAAAAATAGAGAAGCCTAGAACCAGGTATGGACAGGCCTCTGACACGGGAGTCGTTCCCTGGACCTCAGGATGCCTCTGACTATGTACAAGTATGAATGAACTACATGACGATGCCTGGACTCATCTCACATTCATCATCACTTACTCTTAAATATAAACTACATCCTGCCGAAGAGCAAGACAAGACAAATTCAAATGTAATAAATCACATGTGTTCACGTCGGTACTAAAAAATATATCTACTTACTGCTATTCTAACATCACCGACACATACTGTGGGACTTTCTGCTTCCTTAAGATTTAATAAAATATACCTCATCGTATACTCAAGAGATAATGATGTGTAGCCTAACCTCCCTCTTCTACTTCCTATTCATTTGAGTCGTGATTTTTATATTTTGGCTTGAGACGTAGTATATGTCCGTTCACTGTTTCTGCAGTTGTGTTCAACTGAAAGTGCAAACATCAGACTGTGACAACGGAGGAGCCGGTGTGCAGGAGTGCAGCTGCAGGGGGAGTGAGTCAGATGCCTTTTGCTCATGCAAAGCACTTAGTTCGGTATAAGGCTCATGGAAACACATAAATCATCAGTGGGGGTGGGGGGGTTCACTGAAAACACAGCTGAAAGGGAAAAAGCACATAATTAAAATCTAAATTTTCCTGTATGAATTTGTTCTCTCATCTTGAAGTGAAAATGAAGGCTTATGGGGTGTTGCATTTCTCAAAGAGTTATTTGTGGAATCTACAGGTAGACGATTATCTGGGTGAGCTGAGTTATAGATCTCATCATCTAAATAAATGAGAAATTATTAGGTGAATTAACGAGGTGATGATAACATCATTTACTCTTCCTAATTTCAGACAACGTGGGAAGAAGATGCTAAATGACTCCGCTCAGAAACCGCTCATCCGTTAATAGTATCTCCAATAAAGGGTAATAACGTTTGATTAACCGGGACCTGCTTCCTTCAGGGAAGAAAAATATTAGGTTGAGAAATGTGTTTATTCTTAAACTGAATAATGGGGGATATCTATCCAGGCTGGGATGTCTGAGGGGAAACAAATGTCCACACCAGCTTTTCTTTCAAGCTCCCAGTCATTGATTATTAACATAAGCATTAATATAAGAGGGGAAATATACAGTACACCACCTGGACCATGATACGGTGCTTTAAATGCCAACCATTTGAATTATAAATGTGCCATAAAGCAGAGTTAAAAATAACCAGTGTAACTATATCTAGTGTGTTTCAAATGATGTGGAACATTTAACTGCAGTCTGTGGAGCCTGGCATTAATACTAATGTGCTTCCATTTCTCCTCCCTGTCTGTGTGAGCTTTCAATAAGACGAAAGTCTGCACCGATGCTGTAACTCAGAAGACGACTGTCGAAGGTGCACGACGCCGACTTTCTTTAAAAACGGGCCTGTGGCACGTCTAATTTCATTTGGACTGGATTTGGATTTCGACAGCCGCCAATTGAGAGCATTTCGTCCTCTGAGACTTTATTAGCTTCGGTAAACTTGACATTCTGGGACAGAAAGGGACTGGAATTGAGGAACTGAGCGCTCCATGCATGACAGGCAGATAACCCAACGATCTCTGATGCTGCTCGTTTTATTGCTCCCACTCGCGCCGCGCTAAGTACAGCGAATATAGATTCGACAACTGTACTATTAAATAATGCCACATTGCAGATTTCAATGTAATGAAGCACTTAGTCATCTCCTGACTCAACTCGGTGCAACTGTCAGACAGAACTTTGATCCTGGATGATTCAGCAAAACACTGGAGGAAATGCAATGACGATGTTTCACCTGCACATTGTGTCACCTCTGTGTGTGTGTGTGTGTGTGTGTGTGTGTGTGTGTGTGTGTGTGTGTGTGTGTGTGTGTGTGTGTGTGTGTGTGTGTGTGTGTGTGTGTGTGTGTGTGTGTGTGCAAAATAACTCAATAACACATGGACAGATTTTCTCCAAACTCGGTGGGAATATGACTATGGAGGGAATCTACAGATGATTAATTATTGCATTTTCCATGATGTCTTTGCAGATATTCATATCAGCATATGCAGTATGATAAGCGATGTCATTGAGACATCACAATGAAATCAGGAAATTACGTCATGCATGGTTAGAAAACTGTATTTTTACAGCTATGTCTTCACCCTAAAGGACAACAGACACAACCTAAACCGTAGATAAATTAAAAAAAATAGTTTGTCATGGAATAACTGATGGTATTGACAAGTGCCTGAGTTGTTATGTATGTTTGTCAGGTTCACAAACTGTTTTATCCAAATCATTACTTGTTTTTTGTCAGATTTCCAGTAAATATCTTTGTCTTTTTGCTTTGGAACACTCTCGGTTTAGAGGAATCTCAGAACTCGACATGAGAACATGGAGACAAACTGTGGCCCCCATGTGAAAGGGGTCAGATCTCACATCTCATGCAGATGATCTCGAAAGCAAAACTTCCCATCTGCTCTGCCGTGCTGTTCCCCCCGCAGTCCCGAGAGAGTGCTTAAACAGACTGCCCTGAAATTAGTGAGTGCAACCAAAACTTGCTCCACTGAAAGGAGAAAGTTGTCTTGATTGTCCAAAGGGTCAGCTGATGCCCACGTAACGAGAAAGTCAGATGGGAAAAGAAAGCACAAAACGTTCCCTCATTCTCAGGTGAAACAGGGAACTAGGAGCTTTAATGAATAAGAACTAAATGTGAAAAATAACCTCGAAACACTATCTGCTGAAAAGATGCTTAACACAACCTAATATTACATTGAATTGCATTCGTCTTTTGTCCCAAGCTGCACAACTTCTGTAAAAACAGCTTCCATGTCGGATCCTCTCCTAAAACACAGGTAGTTGTCGTGAGGTCTGACATGTTTGGAAGATTTAAAACCACTTCAGAGTTTAACCTGGACAGTAAAACAGCCCAGTGTTCCCTGGAGTTATGTCCATGTACCTGTCTGATTTATGTTGAATACCAATGTTCAGGCCCAGCGCAGACAGCAGAGGTTAAACTGTGTTTTAACTTTTGTAGTAACCGTACAATCTTTCCCTGAAGCACAACCAAGTGTTTTAGCTGCTGAAGCCCAACAAGAGCTCCACCATGAAAAAAAGATCCACATTTAAGTTTATTTCACCTACAAAACCAAATGTAATATTTTGTGTGTAGTTGATGAATTATGTGATTCAGTTTGAACTTCTGATGTAAAAGTTCTTCAGTGAAACCACAAAGGATTTCAGGTCACGAAAGAAGCAGATGAAATATATTTTTACTGTGTTTTCTGTTCTCACCAGTATGGAAGTGAGTGTAATGCCCAGCTCCCCCATGACACCATATTTCCTGTAATCTACACCTCATCCTTAACTCTGTCACCCCCCACCCCCCGTTTTTCAAAGTTCAGATCATTGATCGGTAACTTTGACGCCTGGACTCTGGCCCCCGGCCAAAAATGATAACTGTTCATATGGGACGATGGAGCTAAGTGCTAAATCAATGGGGCCGGCTTCTCTGATGCGGATATAGCGTTACCGAGAAGGCCAGTGGCCCGAGGTGGGGAAGATGTTTCCCCGGGGAAGACTTTTGGAGACACACCACCGCCGCCAGCCGAAACTCCAGTCCAGGGGTTCATCATTCACACGATCAATTACATCACCTTAGCACGAGTGCTGATTTTGGAGGAGTCACGGTTTTGTCCGTCAATATCCTCTCACGTGGTTTAATTGATGTGACAGTGATTAATCTCGCAGACGGCGCCGGTCGACGTTCGTCCCTGTTTCGGTTGCGTGTCTTGACCGTGGAGCAGAATTAGGGTTTTAAGGAGTTCCGGCCCAAGTTGTGCAAACAAAGGAACGTATGGTTTGCCTGGGATCGTGTAGTGTGTGTGTGACTGACTGTCAGACAAAGAGACTGAGAGAGAAAATAAAGCAGAACCCCAGTGATTCTGATTCCACGCTGCTCCACTGCTGCAAAGTGTCTTATTAACATCAGGACTCCTCGCCGTCTGCACATTTCCTGTCAGGCCGACGTGCAGCTGCAGGGGAAGGTCATTTTTCAACTTTGGTTTTCAAATTAATTCCCCGCTCTTCTTTGCGACCGGACCACAGCTTGATTGTGATAGGGACCGATCTTTGGCGGCTCTGCGATCATTAGGGCCGTACAGCGTCATTCCCGGGCACGGCAAATTAGCACACCCGTCCCAAATGGACATTACGCACGCACACAACGCCAAAACCGTGCTGTGGGGGGAGGAGTCTGGGCGATGTAGATGCCACATTAACTTGTTTCCATCATTAGCTTCGCTTTTGCTTATTTCCCTCGTGAGTCGTGTGTTTTTTGTTTTGAGGAATGTGTCTATCAAGGTTGGATGTGAGGCTCAACTGTACTGTTACCGGTTATATGTCAACGATTATGTGTCCCACTTTATTTATTTTTTGGGTTTTCTTTTGTCTCTTTAAATTAAAAAACAAATCCCCAGAAAGGCATCGGTGAAAATGAGGATTTAGGTTTCAGACAACATAGGCATTTGCCAAATGAGCCGTTTACTCAAATAACACCACGGTATCTGTAATCAGCCCCGCTGCCAGGGTCTCTGCCTCTCACTGTGATAATGGTGGCTGATACAGTGGCTTCAAATTAGCCATCGCATCTGTTGTTCCCATTGACTTGATTGTCAATGCTGTTGGAGCAGGAATCCAAACATAGAGCAGTGATTCACACGAGAAGAAACGGCCCGATGTCAATGTTTCTGAGGCCCTGTCAACAAATGAATCAACAACAAATGTGAGCAGATGGATCCAACGCTCCCACACGGTTCCGCGCATCGGGGCTATTTCTGAATCAACTTTGGGATCTTTCACTCCCTGAAGGATTAGAGTTAAACTGCTGTCCCCAGGAGCCCCCTCCAACCAGCGGCCCCGGGAACATAAGAGGGCTCTAAAGATGGGGCATCGAGCCGGCAGACTGAGCAGTTGTGCCTGGAAACCTGATAGAGCGCCCCTCACCCAAAACCTAAAATACCAGCAGAGATCAATAGCTGCAGCATGTTATCTATTGTCCAGCAGAGAGTATTCAGGTCCCGGTGTTCCAGCAAGATAGATACCCAGCTCATCTGCCACGGATCTGCACGGCAACATGACGGAGCACGGTGAGGACGACTTGTAGATCCAAACTCATCTTGTTGCCTGAATCAGTGCAGAAGGAGTTTGGGTTTTTGCTTGAAGAAACGTTCAGTCATAAGTCATAAGCATCCATACTCTGGCAACCATGAATGTCTGCACACGGCTGCGTTCAGCACGGATAAAACGTTAAAACTATGCAACTATGGACGCTGAGAAGGCCATTCTTAGCATTGGTGTGGAAGAAATCTCAGAGACGGATTCAAATTCAATTCGAAACAACTTAATTTGTCCCCGGAGGGCAATTCTAAGACAAATAAAGTTGTAGATGTTTTGAATTGAATTTGAACCTGATGAAACGGAGGTTGCACACTCGTCTAATACTTCAAATTACATAAACCACTGGGCCCACATTATATTGTGTTTGGGGAAAATCCACATATAAAAAACCCATAAAATAGGTTAAGATTGAATAACTATTAGTATTGTAATAAATAAAGTCATTATTATTTTAATAGTCTTCTAACATCTTTAATTTGTGCGAACACCAAGCAGCTGCTGGGACTGTTAGATACCGTCGTGTACACTGTCTGATTATGTTCACATCCTGATTGGACGACACCTCTGACACACCCACTAAACGAGAGATTGAACCGCCGGTTGGACCACATATTTCAGTTTAAATGGTTTAAATGGTTCTAAATAAGCTGCTATTTGCACAAGACACGCAAATCTACTTCCTGACTGTGAGGGTCGGCATCAGCTTCTGAAAGGAGGAGAGAATGTGTTTGGAAAATAAAATATTTCTGCTTCTCATCTTTCATCGTTTCCAATGAGTTTGACAATGTCAGAGACGTCAAATGTTAAATCAGAGGAGTTCATTTTTAAAATGTCCCACAAATATCAACCTTTATTATTCATGTGTAGATTGTGTCGTCGACGAATAGTTTGTAAAACAACAACATTTCCTCTTTTCAAATCTGTGTTTGAACTTCATTCAAACTCCACGAGGGCAAATTGCGATAAACAAAGATTTTTCCTGTGCAATGCATCTTAACCCCAATTTTCATCAACACAAGTAATAAGAAGAATTGTATATTAATGGTTGTATGAACGCTGCTGCCCCACAGATCCCTCAGAGGAGGAAAAAATGCAAATACCTCTACGTTTAATGAGCATCGTGTCATCTCCGCCTTTTGCTAAAACAATATTGAAGACGCAATGAATTATTTTGCCGTGTTAAATAAAGAAGAAGAAAACATTTCCCGCGTAATTAAAAGCTGGTCTGCCGCCTCCGGGCATCTCAGACATCGGCTCAAACTGTGAGAAAAGATGAAAAACAGATCCTGCATAATCGACGGTGTCTTCTGCGAGTCAGTGAAAGTGCACCTTCCTCAGACGCCTGTGTGGAATGCATTCTGGGTAACGTGCTGTCTGGCCCTCATGTCCGTCATCTTAAATAGCAGCAGAGACAGAGCACTTGTGGACCTCTCTGGCAGATTTATGGACTGTTAACGTCCCCCGTCACCCCCCGTCACCCTCTGCATTCTCCATGCTTTTGTTTTGACGGTCCTGAATGCAGGTCAGGATTCTCCAGGCCGAACTCACGTCCAGGCCCGCGTTTTCTGGAGGGTCCGCCCGAGCAGGGTCTGGCGGCGAGGGGGTCGGCCAACCCCTCGGGGCCGGGCGGGGTCAAGTTTAGGGAGACTTTTTGAACAGATGGTGTTTGGAGTTCAGTCTGTCACTCAGGAAGAACAAGAGAACGAGGAGAAAAGACACTTTACGGCTTTAATTGACTTGTGTGTGTGTTTCTCAATATTGACCCGGCTCTCCTCCCCAAAAAGCATCTCCTGCTCATCTCCAAAATGAGACACTTAAGGTCAAAACGTCAGCAAAACAGTCCTTAAATACCACTTATACGCCGCTCACTTAAATATTGATGATAATCTGAGTGGCTCGACCCAGGTCTCGTTCAACTGGAAATCAATTATTTTTACCTTCTTTTGCAAACAACTGAAGAAGAAGGGTATTCGGGATTTTTCTTTTTTAAGTTGGAGGTAATTTTAGTTTTTCTCTTTAATTGAATCTGAAGCAACTTTTCACTTAAGGTGAAATTTACAGTCACAGACAAAATGTTTTTGTTGAGACATGTTTTTAATTGAATGCATTATGGCCTCAAACTTTAAAACCATTTACCACGTTGCATTTTGATCAATTGAGGTTTTGACTAGCACCATTTTCATCCATGGTTTAATTACATCCGATTTTATCATATATCAACTATTTATCTTCGTAAAACAACTCCTAAAATTGCCCAAACGAGATCTGAGGAGTGAATTAATTCATCTTACACTTCAGAATCCGGCGTTTTCTTTTCTCCAGAGTGACACGTACATCATTTACTTCTGTCTCATTCACTCACCTGTTGTGTTGGTGTAGAGGCATCTTGAGAATAATCAAATTAAAGGTACATGTTTTACACTGGTTTGCCATCCCACACAATCGCTCTGTGCTCATAGTCTAATGGATAATTATTTTAATGTTGATCAAGTCACTTGAGTAATTATCATTTTTGATTATAGCTTCAGTCACAGGTGAATTAAAGGCAGCGAGAAACACAAGAGCAAACGACTTTGCCTCTTATAGATTGCAACGCTCACTGGAGTTCTTTTTTTTTTTTTTTAAATAGAGACATTTGTGCAAATTTGTAAACTTAATTCCCACTTTTCAAAACAGAATCTGTCCTTAATTGAAACGTAACTTTCTAAATCTCCAGGAAAAAAAACGGTGCAGCCGATCGGAGGCCCCGCAGTCTTTAAGCGAGAGGGATCGGATTCCTGCAGCGAGGTCGCTCGGTGAACTGAGCCGTGACTCCAGGCAGCCCTCTTAGTGTACCTTTTTCTGCTTTGGGAAAACATGTCTGTTGAAACAGTCAACAGAGTGCACCGACACACAGCAGCCTCACTCCGCCTTTTCTCAGATTACCCCAGATGGACGCCCCTCGCCACATGGTCCCCTCGGGCCCTCCAGCAGCGACCACAGCTCCCTGCCCTTGAGAGGGACAGAGGATATGTTGAGAGGACGCTGTGTGTGTGTGTGTGTGTGTGTGTGTGTGTGTGTCACATGTATATTAATGTGCACAGGTTTGGATTTGTCTGTTTACCTCTCACGCTGCACGTCATCATGCAAGTAAATAAAAAAAAAAGGTGAAACCCGCCATTCACGTTTTCGTCATTCGGAGGCAACACAATGGGCCGCGAAACAAAACGATGGTGATGAGTTACCTGATAGCTACTTCACTTACGTCCCTATTTGACATCCAACATTATTCATGTTTGGAATTGTGCTTCAGGCCACCTGATGAATGCAAGTTCAATATTGACTCTTCTTTCATCTCTGTTTTGGGCTCCACCAACCCCCTGAGGGGAAACATTGGGCTCCTCCGCTGCTGAGCACTCCGAGTCGCAAACCGTGTGTCAGTGTATTTGCGTTGTTTCACTGAAAACAGCTGTTTGATGCAGTCACTGTGATGTTCACGACACAGACGCTCTGATCCGTCAAAACAATCCTAATTCAAGGTCCACTTCCGAAACCTTTCTGCAGGTTTCAGCTCCAGTTTGCTCACTGGTCGTCGATCTGTTGCTAACGACGATACTCTGATGTTTCAGAGCATCCTCGGTTAAACGCAGCCTTATTATTCTAATGTGGTGGTTAATGTTATTTTTGCTCTCCCTTCAACAAGAGAAGAATCTTTAAAAACAAAAACGAACAGCCTCGTGTTTTGACGTCGCACACGCTGAAGTTTCTCCACGTTCCAAAAGCCTCGCACACATCACGTATGACTTCAAACGTGAAAGAGAGATGTGCAGTCACATGGTTACTCTGGGATGGTGGAGACAGAGCTGAAGGGTGCTGGATGCTGGGGGTTGGTGCTGATGGTGGCGAGGCTATGATGAGCTGTAGTGCTCATCCATCAAGACCACTTACACGCCATAGGATCTGCTCTATAGCTGAGGGGGGAAATTAAGTTATGGACCCACATCTGCTGATACCCGCTGGTTCATTAGAGGGTCCGCCTGCTTAGGCAGCAACTGTATGGCATCGAACGCACTGCAAGAAGTGAGGGGTGCGCTACCGATATGAAATATAGCCTTTGTTAGAAAAAACCTTAACATTCATTTATAATATGTGTTAAAAATAATAGAGATACGATCCAACAAGACGTAACCTATTTACCTTCTGGACTGTGAAAATACAATTTAAACCTTTGACACGTAAGGAATCACGTAGGGCTTTATTCTACATTCCAATATAAATTCATAAATAGTTTATTTGCAACACGCTAAGGAAGTATTACCCTCGTTTAACCAAAATCCTCGTGAGAAGGAAAATCAGGCGGCGTGGCTTTTCATTTCTTGCAGCACATCTCTGGAGTCTTCCTCAGTTTTAGGAAGGAGGAGAGCGGAGCAGCGAAGGAGGAAGGGCAGAGATTCAGAGTTCATTTTGAACAAGAGGCCACTATCAGCACGAGTCCGCCACCACAGCAGCGAATTAAACTGATTGGATGCTATTGGTTTGGCGCTCGTGTTGCTGACATTGACAGAAAAGTTAGATGGCTGTTGTTTCAATTATTGGAGGGGGGGGGGGGAGTGCTGAGTGATGGGAGTGGAGAGGAGAGGCAGCTGCTCTTTACTGCACTGAAGGCAATCGTGTACGACACAGATCTGAGGGAATGAATTCTTCTTGTATATTTTAGAATTATAGATTAGAGGATAAAAGGATGCAACGTTTTCTTAAACATGTTGTTGCCTATTTGTTGTGTTTCTTAGGATTTCAGTTGTAATTCACTTTTTTCCATATATGCTTGTTTTGGAAAATATCAAAGCTGCAAATTTAACATTACTTTCCTTGACAAGAAAGTCAGTTTCCTTGTTGCTGCATCTTGTCAAATACTTACTTTGTTTATTTAATCTGCGTTTACCAAGAACTGCTAAAGTCAGATGTCATTTCCCAAAAAGATAGGACTGTGTGACTGTATTGTTTATTTCATATTGTGCTGTTCATATTCAACCCAAAGTGACAGCGACCGACCGAATATGAATGAAAGAAAATCCTGTTTGCTTTCTTTACATTGACACTGTACTTCTTCAGGAATGCTTTTTCTAACTATATGCATCTCACCTTTCTCCACTACAGGGATGAAAATACTCAAAGTGCTCCGGTGGATGCGTCCCCTCGCTGCCCCAGACGCCGCAGTTACAATTAAGCATTTCATTTCTGACATTTGAAGCAAAGTCACCGAGGCTTGAAATGTATGAATGATGGCACTTAGTGAGAAACTGCTGTCCACACCCCATTAACCGCCGTCCTTCACGCAGTAGATGGCCTGATTAAGTCAAATGTCCAATTCAACATGTCTTCCTCTGGCCCCTATCTCTTCCCAGTCTTTAGATCCGCAGCGGTTGGAGATGTGAGAGCCGGAGGATGCTGGCTGCTTGGCTTGATCGTCCCATAAGGGTACTTCCTTCCTAAGTACTGCTGTTCCCCTTATCTCCTTTCTTCAGATCAACCAAACTGAGGCGTATAAACCACTGTTAAGGGGGGACACGATTAGGTAAGACGTGATTTTATAACTCAATACCGTGTGTTAATGACTCTTAGAAACCCAACTTAAGTTAAACGAGTTAAAAACAAACAAAGCCGTAGATCAGCAGCTAATTTCACGTCAGACGACCTCGAGCAGTCGTCGTAATTATGACGGGAGGAAAGGAGGAAGTCAGGTGTTGTCGTACAAAGAGCGACAAAGTCCGCAGTGGGAGACGGTCGGGGTGGAGGGACGGGTCAACAAAACACAGGACATCGTCCACACAGGAGACGCCGGTTTGATTCCCACGTGAAACGGACCAGCGTTTGTTTCTTTTATCCGTGACTGTTGTTGTAACCATGACGACGAAGGACCTTTGACCTTTAGGGAGAACTTAACTTAACCCAAAACTTTAAACTTCTCCTAAACCTAAACAAGTTCCTGAACCTGATCAAACCAGGACTGTCCAACAACCTAAAAGTCTCCGGTGAGTCATATCAGACACTCAGATAAAAACAACCCACACGGTCTATTAGGTTGGAGATCCATAGTTTCTATCACTTACATTATTGCTTTTGAAAATCACATATATCTAATAATAAAAGTCTCAAATAATCTGCAAAATCTCGTAAACAAGAGTCTCTCATTGGCTTTTTACTGTAGAGAACAGTGATTGAGCTAAAACACAAAGACCTGCTCAAGCCTCATGTCAATGTTGTATTATAGTAACATGCAAAATGTCCTTATCTTGATTTAATTCAGACAGAGGCATCCAAATATTATAATGCATGGGATATGATACAAATATTGTTATTAATATTTCAATTCTCCACTTCCCAGGATCATCTTGCAGGCCAGGTGTTCTGGGCACTTTGAACACTCCCACTCTGCTGGAGACTGTTTGCATTTCACTCTTAAATTTCAATTTGTTTCTTGCTGTTTCCTCAAGTGCCCGTCCTGATGCTATAATTACATTTGGGCAATAGGGTCCACGGTATTTCAATTAGTACGAAATGGGGAACGTTCCTCCGCTGCAGCCCCACTTTGTGATTTCCAGCTGACACGAACCCAGCGCCGTCATGTGATCGCACCACAAGGCCGAGCAAGCAGGACACCCAGCTGGGTGTAATTTCACAGAAAATATTGCCTAGTTAAAGTCCTTCAACAGCGAAATTTACCTTGGTGCAAAACTTTAGTAATGAAGAAATTGCATTACATGGCAGTCTTATTCCAAATGTTCCATGTAGGAATAATTAGAAATAGAATAAGCAAAAATTTAATGTCTGTCTCTCTGCAGGTGACAGTAAATTGTCTTTGCCATGGTTCCTCGGTGAAAACAACAACGTATGAAAGAAGAACAATTAGACTCGGAACAACTACATAAAACAACTATTTAAGCTCATCACACAGCATGTGAACCTACTGGGCTCAGACATAAAGCCAAGAATCTCATAAGAGCACATTCAGCACATCACGAACACGACAAGATTTACGGTCATTAGCGTTCGGCTCGATGTGGCGAGGGATTGAGTTTGATCCGTTGCAGTTTTTGCTACTTTTTATAGAGCCTCGCTTGATACGGATCTCTTGGATTTCACAGGATGTCTCCTTCACAGCGTGTGAGAACGCCCTCAGCCACCATCAGCCAACAGGTGATGTATGAACTTCAAACCATTGATGTCAGCCCATAATAATCCCCGAGACAAAGCTGGGAGTGTTTGGGGAAACAGAAATACTACCACCATGGCTCCGCTTTCAATAAAGCCCGTCCACATTCGTTCGTTCATTCATCAGCCTATCTCTGATCCTGTGCTTCAGTGGCTTTACCCTCAGCCCGACGGAGGCTGAGGGGAGATCAGGTTAATGGTCGTTAACGGTAAAGACGGCAACGGCGATGAGAACTTTCATGTTTCTCGATAAGACGATAGTTGCTCCAGCTTTTCTTGTGATTCAAAGTATAAGAGCTGTGGTGTAGTCGCATGAAGGACATCTTTAATTAGTTTTTTTCACGTAGACGGTATAAAAGATGGACACGTCTCTACCTCTCTACGGATATAAACACCTCATAAATCATAGATCATTTTTATAGCATCAAATAACTAATTAAAACCAAAAAAATTCTGAAATATAAACACTTTGACAAACAGACAGCAGCTTTAAGGAAAATGCATTTAACTTATAATGATTTTCCATGTCCCATCCACTAACATGGTGGAGGTCGGATGTATGACCCATATCCTGCAGCCAGCCACCAGGGGGCAATGGAAAAGCTTTCACTATTGCGAAGCTGTCATGTGAACAACAGCTGAACACTGATGGACAATGAAACACAAAAACAGTGACGTGTACTACATGTTCACTGGGTTTAGATTAGCTAACAGGTATAAACACCTTTAAAGCTAAAAAAACGTTAACTATTTTTGTAATTTTTTCGTCATATGCCGGGTTGATTTGTTGTATTTTGAAGTAACAGTCATTGAAGTAAAGTGAATTGGACGGGATTCATCCAGAAAACAACTTAAACTCTTCTTCATCTGACTTTTCCGACGAGAAATAAATAATTGAATTAAATTCAATAACTTAATTTGTCCCCCTGTGGTGAAATTCATTGTAAAATGAATGTCTCAGAGCTCAGACATCTCAGTAGAACACATAGAAATAACTAGAATTCCTCCACCGAGGCTAATTCCTTATCTCACCAGGTCACAGCAGTGTCTTATTCTTAACCACGTAGTTGTTAACTTACTGCAGAGAAGTTAATAAATGTGATGTAGAATTTAGGTTATTAGAAATAATACAAAAGTTACTGAAAAGAAAATTGAAGTACCTCCCAAATGCAGAGTATTCAATGTACCTAAGAACTAAAATGACTTCACCAGTTCAAAGAAAAGAAATACCAGAAAGTAAAATGAAGTCTTTTATCAACTATCTTAATTAATCCTCTAATTTCTTCAGCAGTCGCGTCCGGCTCTGAGTCTGAAGGCCTGAGTTTCAACTACCATCGATATTCTTTAAACTTCCTCGCCCTGCTGTAACCTGCAGAAAGATTAGTTCCCACAAAGGTTAGTTTTAATTGTGCCAGAGTAACGAGCACTCCATCAGCGGAGGAGCTCAATGACGGAGAAACACAACATGTCGGCCATATCAATACGCTGGCTCCCCCGGCGCTGCTGCTGCTGCTGCTGCTGCTGTTGTGACTCCCCTCACGTTCGGCGGCTGTCAGCGGGTCGGCCGCGGGGAGCTCAGAGTGCAGATGACAGGTGGAAGAGCAGAGCGGCTGCACTGGAATGAAAATGGCTCGGCCTGGACAGCATGGTGACAAACCGTTTCAAGAGGCCGGACAGCTCAGAGGATCCAGGGCGAAGAGATGCTGTCCAGACGCCTCCTCCAGCACCGCCTGAGCTGAAGTGTTCATTCCACGAGTCAGAGCGTCGATCACTGGCTGTGAGTGGGAGTGGGAGTGGGGGTGGGGGGGGATGTTGGAGATGTCGGGGTTTGCTGTTTTCTTTCTCGAGCTGCGGTCTCTTGGAGGCTTGGAGCAGCAGGCGGGAATGCATGGATATTAGCTGAGGCCCTCGGCGTGCTCGGACACGCCGCGCAGAGTTCAGCGGTGTCACACTCCTCTGACTCTGCTGCTGGGTAATGTTCGCTTTCCTCCTGCGAGCCTCTTCAGTAAGTAGAGGTAAAAACCTGTGCCTGCACGTCCCTGCCTTTTTGTTTTTCTAAAACAGATCCCCATGATTTCTTTGACTGATATCAACTACTACTAATCTTTGGAAATGAAAACATCAGTTCAAAACCCCCCACAACACCTGCTTCATTAACATAAGGAGCAGCAACTGGATTATTTTAAGCTCTGACATAAATCCACTCGTGTCATTCTTAATAAAAGCTGCATATCTGGTTTCCGGAGGACGGCGACCTTTCGGGTCTTAATGCCTTTTCCTCCTGCTGGACGACGGAGACGTTTTTTTCGCTCAGTCTTAATCCAGATATTTCAATCTTGACACTTTTATGGGTGGACAGGCAATGGAGGGTGGAAGTTGCGCTGCCGTGGACGAAAACAGTCCCCTTAGTTACAGTAGCGAGGAATGTTGCCACGGTGGAGAAGACGCAGATGTGGAAGCTCACATTTCAGATGAGCGATAACACACCGATGGCCCCAACAAGCCTCTGCAGCGGTAGAAGTACGTGCCACACTTTCCACACTCGGCCGAGCTTTTGATGAGACGTTAATAAATGTTCCCGTGGAAAGACCAAAAAAAAAAGCTTATCTTTGAACATGGGAGACGTGGCGAGGCAGCTGAGCTCTTGAAATAGCTGACACGTCTGCTGCCGGGCTGAGTGTTTTCATCCACCTCGCCACTAAAATCGAGTCACCGCAAGTGGATTGACCTCGCTTTGTAATCGGAGACGTAGTTGTACTTTGGAATTCGCAAACTTTCATCTCCGCAGTCAAAACCTTTCATCGCAAGTGGCTCGGCGTCGTGATTCGCCGTCAGTTATCTGCCCCGGGAAAGTAAACACGAAACAAAAGGCCCACACTCAACGGAATATAAGGTAACAGAGACACTGAGAAACATTTTAATTATGGGGAAGTTTGTCCACGCTCAGAGTTTTCAACAGAGTCTGAGCTCTGAACCGTGAGCGGATGCAGACGAGGGTGGAGGAAGTGGTCGATTCCTCTCAAACTAATTAATACCTTTAATGGGGAAGTTCAAAATACTAACTTTAAATCCTTAACTTTGGGTGGAGAAGCACGAAGAGCAGAATATGTGCATATGTATTTCAACAAATCAAGTTTAGGCTCCTGCACACGAGCAGCTCTCTGCCTTTAGATTCCTTCCTTCCCTCTTCCTGTAAAAGAGCAATCATTTCTTCATTAGCCTTTTATTTGTTTCTAACTGTTCCACTTCAGGGGTAACACACACAGTTTATTTGGGTACTCTTAATTACAAAAGGGAGATTGTTTGCCCTCCTCGCCAAAATGAATGTCTCTCTCAGCCTCCCAGAGGGCAACAGCAGCTTAGTGTTGGACCGTATCTGATTGCATTTTCCAGGATTGATGAAGTTATCGAAACAGTGACCAGACTGACTCGGACCTTATCTCGCTTGTATTCGCCTGTGAAGTCTTTAACCTGTGTCTCTCGCCCTTGAGGTGAGGAGGATTAAGAGGAGAAATGCCTTTATTTCCTATTTGTTCGTTTTTTAGATTTTTTTTCTCCCCCCCCCCCCACCGTTTGGAGAGATAAGCCCGAGGGCCGCGAGCTCAGTCGTGATAAATTACATTGCAGTGCTTTCTCTCTCCAGATAGCCGTTCACGAGGTATAGCTACCTTCAGGATCTTTTCATTTTTCCTGCCGTTATTAAACACAGCGATAGAATCGGCTTCCCCTTGTTGATTCAGAAATGTCAGGGTTGACAACAGAAGAAGAAATATGGTTTGCTGTCTGCACTTCACTGTCGCCTTCGACATCAGATCATAGGCGATAAAAACAAGTCGACGACATCACACGGATCCACACAGAAATCTGAGTCTTACGCCTTTTTTAATTCTTCCTAATTATAAAAAGTTCTAATTAGATTTTCAAATTTTTCAAAATTTTAAAACTGTTGCTAATCTCCGACAGCTCCCGTCCTTCTTGTGTCGAACTATAAGTGGAAAGTGTTGTTGTTGTATAAATCATAGACTGTAAACAAAGATATCATCTACACAGCCTCCTGGTGGCTGGCTGCAGTATAGGTCACAACCCTGCCTGCTCCATGTTAGCAGATGGGACATGGAGCAAGCTGAAAATGTGAAAATGGGGTGAAATGTCAGGATTGACACCCTGACTAGCGACGGGTCGAGCGGGTGCATCACCTCCACAACAAGTTCAGAGTTCAGAACAAACTCCATACTCGAAATAATCCTTACAACTTATATCTTGGCCCCGAATTTTACATTGTGAAGAACATGTACGAGTAACATGTAACAATATGTATCAATACCTGCGTATGAAATGATAACTACCAGGATATGAGACTCATATCGCACAGGTCACACAAGAGTTTAAACCCTGACTGGAAAACAGAAGCAGGACCAACTCCCAAAGATACGATGATCTGGAAATCTGAGCTACTGTGGCTAACATGTCAGCAGCTAACATGTTCATCCCCCTCAAGTCCGGTTTCTGGCCTCATAAATATGAGTTGCTGTTCGCTGATATGTGAACATTACCATTCAGAATATCTCCTGTATGAAGATTTCCAGATCATCTTGCTTTGAACATGTCTCCAGAATCAATCATACTTATTCCGACATGTCTAACATGAGGCGTGTGTTGGTTTTAAAAGGCCTCTGGGCAAAAGGGTGTTTAACCCCAAATTTTGAAGAACAATACATCAACTCACTGGTTTCTGAGGAGAAGCAGTTTCACACACACACACACACACACTGTAATGCACGAGCTGCACATATAAACACCTCCAGTGATTTGCTGAGCAGTATTGTTCTTGATACCCATCCAAAAATTCAGGAGGGTGAGGCTAAAAGGCCTTAAATCTCATCCACAATTGATGTCATCGAACTCAGCGTACATTAATCCAGTTTACGGCCATTAAAAGAAGAAGAATGCTTGGGCTTGCAAATGGCAAACTACGACTGTCAGCGGCATGATGTATGGTAGCTTATTATATTCCCCTCATTATGATTAATAACATAGGAAGGGATTCTCCATTCTTGTCAAGATGGAAAATGTAATTAGCCGCCTTGGCTGGCGTTGCAGCCAGGCCTCCTCTTGGCTGCTCGCTTCCCCAAGATAAAACACCCGGCTTACAGCGGGAGACTCAAGTGCATGAAAACCTGCAGCCGGTCGCATCGCATGCAGCCATTTGTCTCACCCTTTTCTCCTGTGTTGCACAAAGGATGCAACTCGTGCAATTGTCTGTAATTGGACAAAAACAAATCATGCATTTCTATGAAAACTTATGTAATCGTAAAACTCATGATTTACAAGATAAAAAAAGACTTTCAAGGGAGTAGAAAAGCATAAAATCCAACATTTTCTGAAAATATAATTTATTTTGGTACATTTTGGCTGTTTTATCTCTAATAATGATCACACACTGAGGTCATAGTTGCCCCACATTTGTGTTTACCACGGGGCAGCAGTGTGAGGAGGTGGGCGGCGGGTCGGAGGGGATGGCGGAGTCGGTGGAAGCGGGTAATGGCGAAGAGCAAAGGGGCATTCTCATCACTTCTACTGCCGCACCTGCAATCAGCACCTACGAGACTGATCGAGCTAAACATCAATTAATGCAGCAATATCCTGGTGGAGAGCCGGCGCACTCTCACCTGGACGCTCAGCAGCAAACCTCCTGATTAAGGTAATGACTGCCACGAACCAGGAGACCCTGATGGAAGACGGTGTTTCAGAGCCGCGTTTTAATCTCCTTTCATTTAGCCCCTGCTTTTATCTGGGATGTTGCACAAATTAAATGACGGCGGATCTCGTTCGCTTCTAAACGCAAATCTGAGAGGACAGAGGGGGTTGAAGGGGAAGTGTGTGTTTGTTCACACTGAGAGAAATCAGACAGCAAATAACAAATGATGTTTTGATATTGCTGATTTGTAACTTCAGCCATTTTCAGACATGAACAGGAGAGTGATCGGAAGTCACATGTTTTTGTTTACAGCTCAGTAACACCAGCGTCCATCCTCATCGTCAAAAGAGCTCAAATCTCGTCGTCTTTCCAAGTTGACGTCTTCGCCTGCGTCTTTTAATACGTGTGTGGCTCCTCCTATTAATCCTGATATATTTGTATTCTTCCTGTTACATGTGTTAGAAACGTCATCAACACTGTCCACTCGATTCTTAAAAACACATGAACAACATGGAAATCTAATAATGGGAAATAAAAACAGTCATGACATCATTTTGACACTTTATCGGGTTAAAGATGAAAGTATAAACTTGACGTTAAAAATGATTCTTCACCGTACGACACTTATCTTGACTGTAAAGCAACACGGCAGATGAAGCTGTCCAATGGAAAACGAGTATAATCTGATTACATGTTTGAGCCGTGAATCCAAATGGTTTAAGTGGATAATTACACTGTTATTACCAGATCATGTATTAGAAGAACCAACACAGATCAGCAGCTCCGGCTGGAAGAGAGGAGACGTAGCATCAGGTTTGATTTCACAGTTTCCTCTGTAGTAATTATTTTAATAATAATGATAATACTTATTTTATAGAGCCTGTCAAAGGACCCAATGACATATTTAATGTGACGTAGACAAGGACAGATAGTATTTTAATGCAAAGGTTGACAATCCCCCAGGATTTGATGATTATACTGATGATTGACTTTGTACGAATACTCACTGTTCTCTCTCTGGAGCAAAAGTGGATGGAATTTGTTGGAGCTCTAGAAAAACCTCTGATTAGACCAATCACCTGTCATGATGATCATCGCACCCCCATCAACCATCAGCACTCTTCCTAAGTAATGTCCCTTTCCTAAAGTTCCCCCAACCTCACAATAAGAATTCATTTTCATACTGGTTATATCATCTCGGTACGGACTTGTGCCAGACCAGGAAACGCTCATAGGGTTATTTTTGAAGTAACTCGCAAATAAACTATGCTAACATGCTACATCCTGATCCACCACCTCGACCTTCACACCCTCACTTCCCCCCTGCAGGGAAGCAGTGCTGCTGGATTGGATGTAAATGGTGAGGTGGGATCTCCTGCGTTGTTTGGAGGGCAACGACAAATCAGGTGAGCTGTGGCGTCCGGGTAGAGATCGTGTCGGAGGCATGACGTATAGATGCTGCTGCTGCAGGAATCACGTGTTTTTATTCACAGGCCTTATCTCGTCACCTCTCTTCTTCGTGTTTTTCATCCTGAGATATTTGCCTCATCACACTGTCACACACGTTCGAAAGTTGCAGTAGACGCTCACTTCCAATCTGTGTGAGTGACATTAGATATTAGTTCAAATCAAGCACCGTTTGTATCTCAAAAACATTTCTCGCTATAACTTTAACATTTCGGACAGCGAGAGACAACGATGTGAATTAAGCCGCAGGATCGAATTCTGCCTGTGGGTGTTGTTCTGATCTCTCAGACTGGATTTGGAAACAGATCAAACCCAAACACAGATGTGACCTGTCGACAGGCGACAAAATAAAACCCGACACCAGCGGCGGGAGGAAAGCGAACGTGAAGTCCTGAGCTGTGGACGTAAGTGTAGTTAACACCTGCAATCACATCTGCCCTTATTGTCCCGGGTTCAGCTCCCATCAGCCCCTGCTGCACTGTCTCTCCCTCTCAGCCTTTACACAGCCTCAATAACAGAGAATATACGCTGTGTGTGTTTCTGTGTGTGTGTGTGTGGACTGACCCACTCTCCTATTAGAGGAAGGGAAAAGAGGAAAACACCAACAGCAATCAACTAACAGCAACTTGAGATGGCGGGCGCTCATCCATCACTCTGCGTGTTCGCGGACGCCATATGAAAACACAAACAAGCAATCAATTGTTTTGCGCACAGCTTGGGGCCTCCTAATAGAGCACATTTATCTGACGCCGCGGTGGTAGCCCCAGCAATACTTTAATTTGTGAGACATTATGTTGAGTTAATGCCTACCAGGTTGCCGTCCAACCGGGGGGACTTGGCACATTCGGCGTGCGGCAGCAAACCTCAGGCGTCGTGCTGGGACGCGGGCGACGTAAATGATCTCACCCGCTGTATCTTTAATGGATTGTGAAATGAATTTATGTGGGAATGTTTGCGGAGGAATATTGCATTGTATCATGGCGTAATTAGAGAGCAGGAACTGTGCTGCCCTGCACGGAAGCTGCTGCTGCTGCTGCTGCTGCTGCTGCTGCCACGGCCCCGGCGCTCTGTCCGTCCTGTGACCGCCTCTGCTGTGATTGGATGGAGAGAGCCTGGTGAGAGAGAGAGAGAGAGGGGGGAGACGGAGGGAGGGAGAGAGAGAGAGAGAGGGAAGCCAGGCTCTCTAATAATAATGTGCCCTCAGGCCTAATGTTCCAGCTCTCTCTTTCTTTCTCTGCTGCTCTATAGTAAACACACACACACACACACACACACGGTTCATGCTCCCTCAGATGTGCACAATGTCAATAAAGAGTTCATTTACAAAACTGTTTCTCCTTCATGTTGGAAAATAAATTTAACCTTAAAAAAAAAAAAACCCTCATAATTTCATTTGTGGAACACAAACGAGGATCCTGTTCATAAAAGGGTTTTAATTCTTTTCTTTTTTCCAGCTGCAGAATTGAATGAAGCTCAAATCGTCTAGTCTTTTACATTTTTCTTTAACGTACAAATTTGTACTTTTCTGAGAATGTAATCAAGTGTTTGGTGATATCAGCAGTTGTGGGTCGCACTGTGCATCGTTTCCCTTTGGATTCAACCATGATGACTGAATCTCATTTGTCACGTTTCCAAATGCTTCTCAGATTCTCTCTGGATTTCCTTTGACTGTTCATTGTTTTATTTTAGAAAGGACATGATCAGTGTTTATCAAATAGTTGGTGACAGAAAGCCAACATCCTTCAGAGATATTCTATAACTTTCGATAAATATAAACTCTTACTTTACCCCTTTAAAGATGGAAGGATGCAATATGAGCCTTAATTATCACCAGCAGCTATGAAGTATTCCAGAATATTATTTATCTGCTTATGTTGAGAATTATTGCTGCAAGAAATCATAACAAACTCTGTAATTACAATAAATAAATAAATGAGAACTAGTATTTATATTAAAATAAAAAAAACTTAGCAAATAAAGGAAGTATTTATATGAGATTATTACATGAGTATTTTTGCTGCATAATAAAGCGCAGACATTACACACATTTGAATGTGATTATGAAAATGCACGAGGAGAATTTGATGCTGATGAGAAAACGTGAAAATCAAATTTGGAGAAAGACACGTCCTTTCTTCAGTTTGCCTCTTTATTAATGAAGCTGCTTCTCGGCCCATTATTGCTGTAATAAATACTGATAAATTATAGGTTGTGTCAGCTGAGCCTCGGGGACACGAGTGACTCTCCCCCTCCTCCCCTGGATCACTAGTGCACTTTTATTTGGAGGCAGATGTTCACCTCCTCTTCCTCCTCCATCCCTCCCTCCCTCTCTCCAGCATCGCCCCGGGCCTCTCTGCTGGCCGCTGCCCGGGGCCGGGGAGGCTGAGCTCGGCCTGACAGGCGGCTGGTGGCTCCTCAAACGCGGCGGAGGAAATTAAATTACCGCTCCTGTTGGCCGCTTTGTAAACAAGACAAAAGCCAATGATACGGCCAATTACACTTGAATACGACGCATGTGTACGACAGGCGCTCGGAGCTGATGGAGGATAAAACACAACTGTAAATAGAGCCACTTGTGTTGTTTTTGTCGTTGTCAGTGGAGATTTGTCACAGTTTGATGCAAAGAAATCAGGTTTATTTTTGTTTGTTTGTTTGTGGTTAATAAGGAAACGTGCACATTTCACAGATAATAATGTGTTTTTAAATTTAAAAATAACAAAACAACGTGAATTAAACAATATGATCATCACCAAACCTTTAAAATATATTTTTTTCTGAATTCATGCAATAGTATTTTCATTATATGCATTTCAGTGGATGTGTCAAATAATCCTTGACAAAAGAAAATACATGCAATGGTGTTTTTATGCATTTCAGTGAATGCATTGGGGCAAATTAACCCTTTAAAATGTTTTTAAATTATTATAGTAATATAGTATTTAATTAAATAATAATAATTACAGCTTTGAAGTCTATTTAAAAATTATTCTGACATTTCAAAATAATAAACATTTCTCAAAAGGTGCCTCTGGGTCTGCAGCCCCGCACGAAGTTTCTGTGGAACCTGCAAAAGACAAAAGGAAGAAGAAGAAGAATGCATATTAAAATCTATACTCGTGTGTTTGCAGATGTTATTGATTGATTTCTGCTAAAGAGTATTGATCGAGAAAATACGAAGGTCCTTATTGCAGAATTGACTCAGCATCTGTTGCAAAAAAAATCCCCGAAGCCTAATGGCCACTAATGACAGGGATCAATACTAATAATAATAATAATATGAATAATAATAATATGAATATAAAAACTAAATTGCCAGACGCTGAACGCAGGATAAATCGTTCTTTTCTAAATGTTCTCTCTCTCCACTCACAGTCTTGGAGTCTGGATGAAAATGGCGATCAGAGAAAATAAAATAGATGGGCTTTATCAAAGTAAATTAGATTCACCTAAATAGTTCACCGGAGGGCCAGAGCAGTTCCTGTAATTCACTTTAAGGTTCACCAACTTACTCAATAAAAGCCTGAGCTAAGAATCTAACTGATGTGTAATCGATGGGTTTATCCGAGGCCGACAGCTGCAGAGAGACAAATGAATCGGTTTGCATTGAGGGGAAAAGAGGAGGAAAAGATGAAGTGAGAGAAATCTGACGTGGACGTAATGAAATGATGGCTTTTATTTTTACCTTTTGCACCGTTTGATTTATTTTTTTATTCTCGAACAGACCGAAGTCAAGAGGGAAAAGACTGATTTTAAAAACATTCATTGCTGCAAATTACATGTGGAAAACCAACAATTATATAATTAATGACGATAAAGAAAAGATAGATATCATTAGAAATTACCTGTTTAGCCTGTGAGGCCTGTGCATGACTCCATCCCTCCATCCATCCCAGTCCTTCGCCTGCATTTCAGAGATTTCTCCTTTTCTTTTTTCACTCTTTTTGCTCCCCCCCTCCTCCTCCTCCTCCTCCTCCTCTCTTCCTCCCTCTCCCCCTCTCCGCCTCCTCCTCCTCCTCCTCCTCTCCGTCCAGTTGCGAGTCGTCTGATCCGGGCAGGAGGCGCCAGGTTTTCCCCCGGGGCGAAGCGAAGAGTCAAGGACTGAACCCTCCAAATGCAGAATAATGTAATTCCACACTCTGAGTAAAAAGGGTCCCCGGCCAGCACAAAGGTTCTTTAAAAGGGTTTCTGTGGTGCATGTGGAGGATCCACACTCGGAGAATACAAAGGTTCAACAATATAAAGTGGTGCCTCGTTACAAACACAGAACCCTGGTGGTTGTTTACACCCTCAAGAAAATTGGTTCTGCAGGATGCAGCTGCTTTCAGACCTGCACTGAGCTCCCAGATATTTTCCTGAATTTTTCTGGAGGGGTTCTATGTGAGAACGCAAATGTCCCAGTCAGCTGCTCCGGACCTTTCCAGTGAGTTTACATGTGAATTCAGACGAGAGTCATAAATGTCAAAGTTCACCAAAGAACAAGATTCAAGGGTTTACCTCTGCTACTTTCGCAAATGAGTGGCCATGACCTGGAAGGCAGGGAAAAAATCTAGAAAATTAAAATGAGCGAGTGGGTGTGTTGATGACGTTTCTAACAATGCGAAACTGGAATAATGCAAATGTCTCAGGAATTAAAAATAGGAGCCAGACACATAGAGGATGAAGATGTTGACTCGGAAGAGGACAACGAGATTCAAGAGGTCTTGGCGATAGCAACCAGTGTCGATGTGCTGTAAACAAAACCCATGACGACCCCCGCGAAGAATTTATACGTCATGTCCTGCCCCCTGCAGGCTCCACCCCTCAACTGAATGTTCCCGACATCTTCCTGTAGTTGTGAACGTGTCTTATCAGGACAAACGGAAAGTGTCTTGACATTTCCCAGAGTTACTGGCTGGAAACGGCGATTCAAGTATTTATTTAAGAACTGAGGAGGAGATTCTCAGTTTTATATCAAGTTTATTTGTCTCGATCGATATCTCTAGATCTGGGTTTGATTAAACTACATGTGGGACTCCTTTTAACTGTTCCTGTCAAACCACCGAATTGTTTTTTATACCTTCACGGGACCTGGTTCAGATTCTGATGGTGAATTCAACGAGTGTAAACGTCGGCGAATGTAAACGTGTCGAGACAGAAGCCGGTTTAACGTGTGTTTCTCTCCTGGTGGTTTCCTGACAGTGTTTGGCCTCTGTGCCCTCATCAGGGTCATGAAGGTGTCGAGTAAACATGCGGGAAAACAGCTGCATAACCGTGAAATGTACTTATTTCTGTTTACAGAACCAGAAAACACTTATTTGAAGTAAAAAGCTTGTTCCTCGGAACGTGTCCTGCATCACAGCCACGCTCTGAAAATTGATCTGATGCACTTGAACCATTAAAACCAAAACCACGTCTGCAAGATCATGACGTGAGTCTTCAAGCTGGCAGCTCAATAAAGATATTTTTATGTCAGTACCATGAAATTGTGGTGACTGCATCAACACTGGGTTACTTTACGAGAAGAGCGTGTCAGTGACTCTCTCTGCTTCAGTAAGAGGTCATGTGACCGTAGAATAACTTAAATGGTCAATAACTGATTTTATACATCACAAAATGGGTTGTTTGGTTTACACCATTGATTTCTAATGGATTAAAGGACGTACACGTACAGGTCACGTCTCTGGGAACCATTGACGTTCAGAAAATTACACCATGTTTTATAGATTATATCAACATCGGTACTTATCACAGTATAATTTTCATATATCAAGTGTTTGTCTTTCTCCGCTCATGAAGAAGAGTTTAAAAACCACGAGCTTCACTCAGGAGCAAAAATCTGTCTTGAAACATGAAATAAATCTTTATTTAGATTCTGTTCTCAGTCGTATCGTCCGGCCCTGGAGTGAATCTCATTTAAAATCCCCATTATTATTATTATTTTCGTTCAGGTAGTGTTTAGACTTTTATGTCGGGACATTAAACTGCTCAGAAAATATTAAATTAAAAGTGTTTATCGAGCAGGGGATGAATAAAGTGAGGAAAAAATAGACCTGTAGAAATCTTTTCAGGGGGAAGATGGAGCTGGAGTGTTTCTGAAATCCCTGAAAAGAGATGTTGGAGAATAACTGAACGTATAATAAAGCAGAAGACAGAAACATATTGGTTTTGTTTGTGGGTTGGATATTCTCTGGGTGTATTTTGTGACATTCAACATAACAGAGCCAAGAGGTCAGGGGTTCATCGATGACAGGCCTTGTCACAATAAACTTCCACATCCCGGATGGCACCAGCAGTTTTCTTCTCTCCTGCAGGATCTGGGATCATTTCAGCTGCCAATGCAAACGAGTCCGTTATCGGACAACTTGGCGGGTAGACATCCATTATCTGTCAGAAGTGTTTTTCAAAGGAAAACGAGATGACAGCTTCTGCGGGAGTTTAACCGCGTGAGGATGTTTCTGTCGATGCACGTGAATCAGTGAAATGTTTAGTCTATGAGTCAGATTCAGGCCAGAGCTCCTGTCAACAACTTGTGGGGGAAAATCGAAAGTAACATTGATTGATTGATGGATTTTTGCATCGTCACGTCTTCCAGCAGAAACTGTAACTGAGCGTGAATGTGGAAAAACCCCAGTGACCAATAACGAACAGTTTAACACAAGCTGATGACACAACAAACTTAAATACTGTACTTCATTTTCAGGTACTTACTTTTTTCACACTGTATACATAATACCACACCTGTATTTGGAAAGGGGGCGTTTTGCATAAGGAGAGTTTTACTTCTAACACTACAAGTTTATTTCTGATGATGTTGTAGCTTTGCTTCAGTCAAGAAAACAACTTTAATTCGTGGTATTTACTTTTGACTAAACAATCTAGCTTTTATACTGTGTAGAAATTGTGTCTGTGTGTAATCCTTAATATGTTTAGACATTTTAAATTATCCCACACTTTTAGGAAGAACAATTAAAATCCTTAAGATAACGTAAACATCCTGTAATAGGCTTATAGACCAGTGATTGACTCAAGTTGTCTGTAGTCACAGTTCCTATTGGCTTTGCGCGCCATGCGTAAAAAGGTGTGCGTAAAACGGATCCAAATCGCCAGTAGCTCTGCGCGACCATTAACTGTGTGTTACATGGCAGCAAGGACTGAGTGTTGGGCCTTTTTTAAGACGCAGTGTGATGTATTCGTCGGCCCTGCAGGAGGTCTGCACGCTTCTTTTGGTTTTTAAATTGCCTCTGAACCGAACCTCGCCTGGCTCATTACTTAACATTACATCCGCACCTTTCCATTTTCTCCCTCTGCTATTTTCTTTCTCTTTTCATTTTAATCTGGTGTGCAGGCTCCCCCTCACCCCCCCACCCCCCCCCACCCCACCCTCTCGCCCCCAATGAAAGCTAAACCGACCGGTAGGTCACTAATATATCGAGGAGGCAACTGTGACAAATTCCTTTTGTCCCCGCTTTGCTGGTACTTTATTACCCAGACGAGCAGCGTTGCCTGGAGATAACGATTCATCACGCACAGCCGGCAACCATAGACAACGCCTTTGGGCAAAGTCAGCGAGGGGCTTTCATATTGAGACAGTGCGTGTGTGTGTGTGTGTGTGTGTGTACCCCCCTCTTCTACCTTAATTGGCAATGGCTTTTTATTGCATTAGCAAAATTGCTGATTACGATCCAGCACAGCCTCGTGTCATGTTTGCGTTTAAATCCCGCACATACCGTATGTATGGACCTCTCGTCGCTCTGTTATTATAACAAGTTTTATTGTAGCAGCCCGGAGTAAGTCCGAGATCTTTATTTAAAAAATAATAACAATTTAAAATCCTCCTCCATTCTGCAGCTTTAGCTCATCAGATAAAATCTTAATGATCCTGATGGGAGAAGCGGGTGATTGCAGC